>OY744477.1:178944663-179216198 GCA_963556175.1 Tipula confusa
TATATAATATATAAATATATAAATATATAAATATATAAATATATAAATATATAAATATATAAATATATAAATATATAATATATAAATATATAAATATATAAATATATAAATATATAAATATATAAATATATAAATATATAAATATATAAATATATAAATATATAAATATATAAATATATAAATATATAAATATATAAATATATAAATATATAAATATATAAATATATAAATATATAAATATATAAATATATAAATATATAAATATATAAATATATAAATATATAAATATATAAATATATAAATATATAAATATATAAATATATAAATATATAAATATATAAATATATAAATATATAAATATATAAATATATAAATATATAAATATATAAATATATAAATATATAAATATATAAATATATAATATATAAATATATAAATATATAAATATATAAATATATAAATATATAAATATATAAATATATAAATATATAAATATATAAATATATAAATATATAAATATATAAATATATAAATATATAAATATATAAATATATAAATATATAAATATATAAATATATAAATATATAAATATATAAATATATAAATATATAAATATATAAATATATAAATATATAAATATATAAATATATAAATATATAAATATATAAATATATAAATATATAAATATATAAATATATAAATATATAAATATATAAATATATAAATATATAAATATATAAATATATAAATATATAAATATATAAATATATAAATATATAAATATATAAATATATAAATATATAAATATATAAATATATAAATATATAAATATATAAATATATAAATATATAAATATATAAATATATAAATATATAAATATATAAATATATAAATATATAAATATATAAATATATAAATATATAAATATATAAATATATAAATATATAAATATATAAATATATAAATATATAAATATATAAATATATAAATATATAAATATATAAATATATAAATATATAAATATATAAATATATAAATATATAAATATATAAATATATAAATATATAAATATATAAATATATAAATATATAAATATATAAATATATAAATATATAAATATATAAATATATAAATATATAAATATATAAATATATAAATATATAAATATATAAATATATAAATATATAAATATATAAATATATAAATATATAAATATATAAATATATAAATATATAAATATATAAATATATAAATATATAAATATATAAATATATAAATATATAAATATATAAATATATAAATATATAAATATATAAATATATAAATATATAAATATATAAATATATAAATATATAAATATATAAATATATAAATATATAAATATATAAATATATAAATATATAAATATATAAATATATAAATATATAAATATATAAATATATAAATATATAAATATATAAATATATAAATATATAAATATATAAATATATAAATATATAAATATATAAATATATAAATATATAAATATATAAATATATAAATATATAAATATATAAATATATAAATATATAAATATATAAATATATAAATATATAAATATATAAATATATAAATATATAAATATATAAATATATAAATATATAAATATATAAATATATAAATATATAAATATATAAATATATAAATATATAAATATATAAATATATAAATATATAAATATATAAATATATAAATATATAAATATATAAATATATAAATATATAAATATATAAATATATAAATATATAAATATATAAATATATAAATATATAAATATATAAATATATAAATATATAAATATATAAATATATAAATATATAAATATATAAATATATAAATATATAAATATATAAATATATAAATATATAAATATATAAATATATAAATATATAAATATATAAATATATAAATATATAAATATATAAATATATAAATATATAAATATATAAATATATAAATATATAAATATATAAATATATAAATATATAAATATATAAATATATAAATATATAAATATATAAATATATAAATATATAAATATATAAATATATAAATATATAAATATATAAATATATAAATATATAAATATATAAATATATAAATATATAAATATATAAATATATAAATATATAAATATATAAATATATAAATATATAAATATATAAATATATAAATATATAAATATATAAATATATAAATATATAAATATATAAATATATAAATATATAAATATATAAATATATAAATATATAAATATATAAATATATAAATATATAAATATATAAATATATAAATATATAAATATATAAATATATAAATATATAAATATATAAATATATAAATATATAAATATATAAATATATAAATATATAAATATATAAATATATAAATATATAAATATATAAATATATAAATATATAAATATATAAATATATAAATATATAAATATATAAATATATAAATATATAAATATATAAATATATAAATATATAAATATATAAATATATAAATATATAAATATATAAATATATAAATATATAAATATATAAATATATAAATATATAAATATATAAATATATAAATATATAAATATATAAATATATAAATATATAAATATATAAATATATAAATATATAAATATATAAATATATAAATATATAAATATATAAATATATAAATATATAAATATATAAATATATAAATATATAAATATATAAATATATAAATATATAAATATATAAATATATAAATATATAAATATATAAATATATAAATATATAAATATATAAATATATAAATATATAAATATATAAATATATAAATATATAAATATATAAATATATAAATATATAAATATATAAATATATAAATATATAAATATATAAATATATAAATATATAAATATATAAATATATAAATATATAAATATATAAATATATAAATATATAAATATATAAATATATAAATATATAAATATATAAATATATAAATATATAAATATATAAATATATAAATATATAAATATATAAATATATAAATATATAAATATATAAATATATAAATATATAAATATATAAATATATAAATATATAAATATATAAATATATAAATATATAAATATATAAATATATAAATATATAAATATATAAATATATAAATATATAAATATATAAATATATAAATATATAAATATATAAATATATAAATATATAAATATATAAATATATAAATATATAAATATATAAATATATAAATATATAAATATATAAATATATAAATATATAAATATATAAATATATAAATATATAAATATATAAATATATAAATATATAAATATATAAATATATAAATATATAAATATATAAATATATAAATATATAAATATATAAATATATAAATATATAAATATATAAATATATAAATATATAAATATATAAATATATAAATATATAAATATATAAATATATAAATATATAAATATATAAATATATAAATATATAAATATATAAATATATAAATATATAAATATATAAATATATAAATATATAAATATATAAATATATAAATATATAAATATATAAATATATAAATATATAAATATATAAATATATAAATATATAAATATATAAATATATAAATATATAAATATATAAATATATAAATATATAAATATATAAATATATAAATATATAAATATATAAATATATAAATATATAAATATATAAATATATAAATATATAAATATATAAATATATAAATATATAAATATATAAATATATAAATATATAAATATATAAATATATAAATATATAAATATATAAATATATAAATATATAAATATATAAATATATAAATATATAAATATATAAATATATAAATATATAAATATATAAATATATAAATATATAAATATATAAATATATAAATATATAAATATATAAATATATAAATATATAAATATATAAATATATAAATATATAAATATATAAATATATAAATATATAAATATATAAATATATAAATATATAAATATATAAATATATAAATATATAAATATATAAATATATAAATATATAAATATATAAATATATAAATATATAAATATATAAATATATAAATATATAAATATATAAATATATAAATATATAAATATATAAATATATAAATATATAAATATATAAATATATAAATATATAAATATATAAATATATAAATATATAAATATATAAATATATAAATATATAAATATATAAATATATAAATATATAAATATATAAATATATAAATATATAAATATATAAATATATAAATATATAAATATATAAATATATAAATATATAAATATATAAATATATAAATATATAAATATACATAATAGGAATTACACAAAGTACTTGCATTAATATCCACTTTATATTTACTTTAAAACCAAAAACACTACAAATCGAATTTTATTAAAATAATTAAACAATTGAATTCGATCGAATCCACCGCTTTTTAGCAATTACACCATGAAACGTCAGATCCCTATGAATCAAACATCTCAACAGAAAACCAGTCACCCAAAAACAAATCAAGTAGTTTTTGGAGCTATCAGGTTACTATCGTCGGTTCATTCAGAATTATTCCCAGATCACCAAACCAATGACAAAATTTCTAAAGAAAGGCATTGCGATTAACGTCAAAGATCCAGACTACGTTAAAGCTTTCGAAACCATTAAGAAAATTATATCGACTGATCAAGTTTTTGCCTATCCGGATTCCTCAAAACCCTTCATCTTAACCACAGATGCAACCGAAGTTTGCACTAGGTGCTGTCCTTTCCTTAATGCACGATAAGGTTAAAAGACCAATTGCCTTCGCGTCCAGAACACTAAACATGACTGAAACTAAGTACGCAACAAATGAACGAGAAGCACTAGCCATAATCTGGGCAGTGAAAAAATATCAACCATACCTCTATGGTAAAAAATTCACACTTCTCACAGACCATAAGCCTCTCACCTTTATTAAAACATCAGAGAAAAATTTGAAAATCTTACGCTGGCGTCTAGAACTTAAGAACTTCGACTATGACGTTGTTTACAAACATTCCGTTGACACATCCAACGATTATTATTTACATTTTGCAGATCGTCCAGTCCAATTAACTACTACAGGACTCAAATTATTTTCAGAGTATCTAAGCTTATGATAGTATCATAACCGAACAAATATTCCCCAAATTCAATCGAACAACCTTCTTTCAAAAGAATCTTTTGAAAAAGACGAAACTACTAATAATACCAATCGTTTTCATAACGGTAAACAAACAGGTATTTTGGAACCAGAAATCCTTTTTCAGAAGATTTTTTTTGATTTTCAAAAAAATCGGATTTAAGTAAAACACGGATACAATTTGGCCTCAGCAGCTAAGAAATAATTGAGCGATTTAAATGAAATTTACTACCGTTCATGTAGTCAACAAAACCTATTCTTAGAGGTATCATTGAGCCCAATCAGACCACTAGTACATGTCTTGAATTTTTGGGATTTTAAGACCGGCCGATTTTACGTACCATCATCACTACACATCGTAGTCAATAACAACAGTCTTAGAAATATCAATGCATATGACGATAGACCATGCTAATGGTACAAACAAGTAGCAAAAGCTTCAGATATGAAATTAGTAAACGGTAATGTGTTAGAGACGACGAAAAAGACCAGCGGTCTTTGATGGAATTACATCTAAAAAAAATTAAAAAATTAAAGTATTCATTTAACATTCTTATCCAATACTGAAATTTAAAATTTAAAAAATGGTCATTGGTCGTTGACAAAAAGAAACTGTAGACCCCTATTTAAGCTACAGGTGATAATCGAATAATCAACAGATAATCAACAAATAATCAACAGTACATTAAACTAACCATCTAAAAAATACGACCAAGTATTGTAACAAGTTGATTAAAAGAATTGACCATCGAAATA
Organism: Tipula confusa; assembly: GCA_963556175.1. Taxonomy (NCBI): domain Eukaryota; kingdom Metazoa; phylum Arthropoda; class Insecta; order Diptera; family Tipulidae; genus Tipula; species Tipula confusa. Next base: position 178,950,676 of record OY744477.1, read on the forward strand.
AACAGTAAAATGTTGTACACATAGATGAGTTTTGAGTATTGGCAATACGCAAATCTCATATTACCAGATACTACTACCATCTACTTCGCTAAATTTTTGTTATAACAGCATTTTTTTATAAACGCAAATACCAAATTTTCATTTTTTACACGAAACCCAGAAAAACTAATGAAATTTCACATAATTTTAATCACGTTTTAATTATAAAAATTAAAATAAAAATGCTCAGTACCTTTATTCAATGTCGATCATTTCTTGGCTCAAAAAGCTCATTGTGAAAATCAACTTAATGTCAACAGAAAATAAACAAAATCGCAATACACATATAATTATAGTTAACCACATAGTTTTAAAGTTTAAAACACAAACGCCGAACTAGAAAAATACGGCTCAGTTACAAAAAAACACTTGTTACATATTGAACTAATATATTTCAACTAGTCGCATCGCAATTAGAACAAAATATTTAGTTTTTTGATACTTTATCCCGTTACAAAGTTGTTTTGACAACACAGTCTACGATGTAAATAAACCAGTTTTGGGACAAAAAAGTTTGTACATAAATCGAAAATACTAATTACAAGTCCATACGATATAAGCACATGATTGTATTAATAATTAGGACTGTCCAAACCAATTCTAAAATCAGGTTCAATCGAATTTGTTTGTCGATATAATCTGCATAGGAATTAAGCACGACATTTAGTGATTAAAAAAAATCACTAACGAAAAATAATTATTAAAACTGCTACAATAAGGTTACATGATACCAACTCAAAACACGGAGGATTTACATGATACCAAAAAAAAATCACTATACAAAATTTATTTTATGAGTACATCCATACCAGTCGATAAAAAAAATTATTATAGAATTGATAACAAATATGCAATATTTAAAATAAATAAAAGATATTATGAATTACAAATACATATCATACAATGTTTTATTTTATTTTCATTTATTTATTGTATATGAACTTTGCCGACTAAAAATGAATTTGATTAATAAATTTGTACATAACCGCCGAACAATATTTAAACAACGGAAAACTAAATTTCTTTTTGTAATAGACTATGTGATAAACGTAAATCGTCTATCACATTGTCTGTTACAAAAACAAATTTATGGTTTTATAAAACTATTAAAAAATAAATAAATTATAATAATAAAATAACAGAATAACAAAATTTAAATATTTAGATGTTATTATATTATATTTATTTTTGTATATTTTTAATATTTAAAGACAAATAAATATATCAAATTTAAATTTTTAGCAAACCAAAAAATCATTATTTTTGTATTGACAACAACATACGTAAATGTCAAAAAGAAGCATACAAACAATAAACAAAAGTGTTTTTAGACATACGTTCTTCTAGCAAAGTACAAGAAATTATTTCGTAGTGTTTTTAGACATACGTGTTTCTAGCAAATTACAAGAAATTATATGGATTTTTTGTAATCACTAAAAGTCGTGCTTAATTCCTATGCTGGTTTCGTATTTTCTGAGAAGAAATTTCTTCAATGAAAATAAAAACGAAGCAAACTATGTAATAATAAAAAGACAAGAAGATGAGGGATAAACCTTTAATGGATTATCGCCTTTTTTCATTGAGAAGGGACTCTCAATGATTACTTCAAGTATAAAAGATATGCAACGATTGAAAAACGGATATTTACTGGTTTGTAAGTAAAGACGATGACTTCATTAAGATGCTTAAAGCCAAAAAATTGGATAATATAGAAATAAAAGTGTACAATAAATATAGCAATACAAGTATACAGCCGCGGTTTGTTAGACAATCATAAAATTGTTGAATGTAATAATATATAATAGTATAATATATACTATTATATATTATTACATTCAACAGCACGGAACTACAAACACAGATAAAAGCTGGGGTTTTAAGATTGAAAGTACGAATATATTTCCCCAATCAAATAAATGGATCACATTTGTCAGCGGCACCAGAGAAAAAAATGCGAAAGAACGCCGATAAATCCAAAATGCGTGAAAACAATAACAAACGGACATGAGGACATGGAATGTGATCCAATCAGATGTGCCAATTGTAAAACGGAACACACAATTTATGATAAAAACTAAGAGGTATATCTTTCCATCAAAATGGAAATGTAACAACCAGTAAGAACAAATAGCTGCAAAAACCTTGCAAATTTGCAAACTGAACGAGACCACTATTACATGTTTTGAATTTTTGTGATTTTAAAACCGGGTGATTTAAGTCAATCACACGTAATAGTGGACCGATTTTGATGATCGATACCTTAATCGAAAGCTCTAGACACCAATATTATTATTGCTTTTCTGTATTCATACATTTTCTCAAATCATTTCTAAGCTTAAAAATCCGTAAAGAGGTAAGCTTTTACAAATTAAAGAAAACTAATGAAAGTTAATAGCACACGTAATAGTGATGACTGATACCTTAATGGAAAGCTCTTATTTTTCATTTTGAGTTGTATTTTCATTTCTAAGTTGAGCTACGTCACACTGGATTTCATCTTTTTTAATCTCCTACACATTACATTTTTCAATAAAACACTGATCGTGCACATTAAACCTTTGTTGGATTGCTCCTCCAAATTTAGAATAGATTCCAGGTTAACAACGGGCTATGTCTTATTTCTCGTATTAAACATACACTATACAACACCAATATTTTTCACTTTATGTGAAACGAAAGATTGTGAAACGAAAGAGATTCAAACCAAAAAATTGCCTACTAAACTATAGATAATAATTTTTAATGATTTTAAAATGGAGCACGACAAAACTATATTTCGTCTGCCTAATTATGGTTTTAACATTTAAAAAAATGTAAAGATTAAATATTAATATCGTAAATAAACAATAGAAATCAATAAAAATTCAAAAAATTAAAATAAAAACTTACGATTCTTTTTTAAAAATAATTTAATTATCGTCTTTATCCTAAAAATAAATAAAAAAAAATTTCATTATAATAAAAATAACAACCGTAAAATTATTTAGAATAGTAAGGTGCCTCAGTGACCGAAGTATGATGCATCCTCTTCATGTAATATTAAAACATATATATCTTTAGCATGGCGGCTACGCCAATTTTAGCCAATAACTGACTGTATAACCGCACATAATAACACAAAATAGCACATTACATTATTAACTATTTACAAATTTGAATTAAAAATTCACCATCTTCAACTTTTATTTAATTCAGTAACAAAATATATTACGCAATACCGCCGATTTCAAAGTACACATTGGAACTAATCTTGTTCAAGCTTATAATAAAAATGTACTGCAACATTTACAGTGTAAATGTGTGGTTCAAAACTTGTTTTCACAAAATCCAAACAGGCGCACCTCTTTAGCGAAACCAATAGAGTTCTGTCGGATGATATTATGAAACAACGAATCGTGCTTTTTAGATGAAAGATACGGAAAGAAATATTTTTATTTGACACCTCAATAAAGAGAGTTTTGTAACATAACAATGCCAACGGTACAGCGGAGGAGGCGAAGTATGGTTTGGGGGTGTTTTAGCTATAATGGAATAGGAGATCACAATGCTGCCGGGAAAAGTTACTTCAAGCACATATTTGGAGGCCCTTAATGAATATGCAATGGTTTCCGGGTATAAATTGATAAGAACAGACTTCTTGTTGCAGCAAGAAAATGCTCCAATGCACAAAAGTAAATTTATAACTAAAGATTTGGGTCAAGAAACTTTAGACTGGTCACCATAAATCTCCGATCTTAATCCTAACAACAACTTTAACATTATTGCAATTGTGCTATGCAACAAAATCATTGAATCTTATTGACTACCCTGTATTCAAATTATTTATATTTTGTGACTCCACTCCTCATACAACAACAAAACATAATTTCATATTTTGTGCATCGGACAAATGAAAGTCAAACCGGGTGACTCTTCATATTTAGTGCACATTCATATTTCTCTGCGTTTGGGCAATATACAAATCGGAATAAAACGCGCATCATCCGTTTTTGGATATGGCAATAAAACCTTCAAATCAAAATACACTCATTGGATATGGCAATAAAACCTTCAAGTCAAAATACAGACAGTCAAAAATACATATTTGTCTTGCGGGTTATTTGTAAAAGTGATTACAAATAAATCGAAAACAATCGAGATGTTCCGTTCGCCGAACGACCATATAACGATATATATATACACATGCATATAGCATAAACAAATCATCACAGATGGAAATGCTAGACATTTAAGTATCTAAGACTCAAAAAAAATCTAAAAATTACACACCGAGTAATTATTTTAAAATTATATGTATATCAATGAATAAAATAAATAAACAAAAAAGTACAGCCTGCTATACAGCCTGCTATATATTTTAAGCAGATGGCAATTACTGATCAAAGATGGAAACGCTGGACATTTCAGAATGTATTTATAATATTATTCAAAAAAGTCTAAAAATTACAAACCCTAAAATAGTCAAATAAAGTTGAAACCGTAGTAATTTCCAGCAAAAGTTGAAATTTTAGTAAACTCTGATAAGTGAATTCTTTTAAAGATTATATGTATATGAATAATTTAATTTGCAAAAAAGTACAGCTTGCTGAACAACAAGGCTCCACCAAGTACCAAACAACGAGTATCATCGTCCAATATACCATCTTAAATGCATATAGAGCCGAATAACGATACCGCAAACTCCACAGCTAACGGCGGCTGGTAGCTGTTGTGTTGTGTTGCGTTACAGAACGCAACACAACACCACAGCCGCCAGCTACCGTGCGCTGTGGAGTTTGCGGAATCGCTATTCGACTCGATATGCCTAAGATGGATTTGAAACGACGATTCGATGATTTGATACTATAGTATTACCTGCAAGCTGTACTGAACTATGAACAATTTTTTTTCTATATATATTTAACAAGAGTGCATTAGTAGTTCTAGCGAATTACAAAAATTACCATAAAAAAACAACAACAAAACATACACTTTCGGTATGTACGCAAAATTGAAATCACTACATGTAAATCGCATGAATAGAAAAATTACAATTACAATTACATTTAAATTTGGCCTTGGACAAGACGATTCGCATATGAAAAATTGAAATCGGATAATAATAATACACAGAGCAGATATAATACACCTATCCCTCGCTTAATGAAAACTCTAATTAATTTGAACGAAATTACGCTAATTAATTTCAAAATTAAACCAACATTTTGGTTTACGTAATAAAATTTCGATTTACGAAATTATTTTACATATATATTTTACCTTTATGAATTTCATTTTACGAAATTTCGTTTTACGAAATTTTAATTTACAATCTTTTTGTGAACGAATTAATTTCGTTAAGCGAGGGATAGGTGTAAAAGCATATTATCATCACCAATGATAAGATAAGATACAGGTTATTATGAAAAATAAAAAAATCAACAATTGTATATATATATATATATATATACGCAATAGTGTTGGTTTAGAAAATAATAATAAAATTTTCAACCATACCATCGTAACAGCTAAGTGTATTAAAATGCAGAACTGGTTTTCACAAAATATGAATATTATGATCGAGTAATGTACACCATTATGTTAAAAGTCTATACACTTGTACACGATATAAAGTCATAAACTTTATTGGGTATCGTAAACTTTATCCCGACTATGTATAATACAAAAAAAAAAGAAATAGAATTAGTTGGTAGCCAACAACATCACTGTACGGATGTATTTTGGTGAAATTGAAATTAAAAAAATATTATAGGTCGGAATCATTTTTTTTTAATTTGCATCTGGCAAATTTTAGAAGTGGGATTATTACTCGTGTGGGATTATTTCGGAGAATAATCGTGAAAGTTCGTTGATTTTGTAGAAAAAAAAAATCGTATAAAATGCCAAGAATTAACGAAACTGATTCTGAAACACCGGTAGCACTCAAAAGTACACAAGCACATTTTTGATGTTTGATTATTTTTACTGATGATATACTGCAGTGTCCGCTCCATTTCCATTTGACATGCTCCCGTGAAATTTTGAATAATTCACTTCGGACTTGCATTGATAAGGCGATTGAATGGCATCTAATAGGCTAAAATTTTATTCAATTACAAAAAACCAAGTCAATATTTAAATTTCATAAGATGCTGTAATTATTATTTTACTCCATCAGAAGTCCTTAAACCATATATAAGGTTTATTTAGGCCCGATTTAAATCAAATTTACTACCGTTCATGAAGTCAACAAATTCTATTCTTAGAGGTATCCATTCGACCACTGAATCAGACCACTAGTACATGTTTTGAATTTTTGAGACTTTAAGACCGGCCGATTTTACGTACCAAACGGATACAACATGGTCTCAGCAGCTAAGAAATAATTGAGCGATTTAAATGAACTTTGGTACAGTTTATATGATCAACATAAAATATTCTTAGAGGTATCATTGACTCCAATCGGACCACTATTAACCTATTTTTAGAGGTATCATTGACTGGTCCAATCGGACCACTATTACAGCTTTTGATTTTTTTGATTTTCAAAAAATTCAAATTTTAGTAAGAAACGAAAATAATTTGGCCTCAGCAGCTAAGAAATAATTGAGCGAATTAAATGAACTTTGGTACAGTTTATATGATCAACATAACCTATTCTTAGAGGTATCATTGACTCCAATCGGACCACTATTACAGCTTTTGATTTTTTTGATTTTCAAAAAATTCAAATTTTAGTAAGAAACGAAAATAATTTGGCCTTAGCAGCTAAGAAATAATTGAGCGATTTAAATGAACTTTGGTACAGTTTATATGATCAACATAACCTATTCTTAGAGGTATCATTGACTCCAATCGGACCACTATTACAGCTTTTGATTTTTTTGATTTTCAAAAAATTCAAATTTTAGTAAAAAACGAAAATAATTTGGCCTTAGCAGCTAAGAAATAATTGAGCGATTTAAATGAACTTTGGTACAGTTTATATGATCAACATAACCTATTCTTAGAGGTATCATTGACTCCAATCGGACCACTATTACAGCTTTTGATTTTTTTGATTTTCAAAAAATTCAAATTTTAGTAAGAAACGAAAATAATTTGGCCTTAGCAGCTAAGAAATAATTGAGCGATTTAAATGAACTTTGGTACAGTTTATATGATCAACATAACCTATTCTTAGAGGTATCATTGACTCCAATCGGACCACTATTACAGCTTTTGATTTTTTTGATTTTCAAAAAATTCAAATTTTAGTAAGAAACGAAAATAATTTGGCCTCAGCAGCTAAGAAATAATTGAGCGAATTAAATGAACTTTGGTACAGTTTATATGATCAACATAACCTATTCTTAGAGGTATCATTGACTCCAATCGGACCACTATTACAGCTTTTGATTTTTTTGATTTTCAAAAAATTCAAATTTTAGTAAAAAACGAAAATAACTTGGCCTCAGCAGCTAAGAAATAATTGAGCGATTTAAATGAACTTTGGTACAGTTAATATGATCAACATAACCTATTTTTAGAGGTATCATTGACTCCAATCGGACCACTATTACAGCTTTTGATTTTTTTGATTTTCAAAAAATTCAAATTTTAGTAAAAAACGAAAATAACTTGGCCTCAGCAGCTAAGAAATAATTGAGCGATTTAAATGAACTTTGGTACAGTTTATATGCTCAACATAACCTATTTTTAGAGGTATCATTGACTCCAATCGGACCACTATTACAGCTTTTGATTTTTTTGATTTTCAAAAAATTCAAATTTTAATAAAAAACGAAAATAATTTGGCCTCAGCAGCTAAGAAATAATTGAGCGATTTAAATGAACTTTGTTACAGTTTATATGCTTAACATAACCTATTTTTAGAGGTATCATTGACTCCAATCGGACCACTATTACAGCTTTTGATTTTTATGATTTTCAAAAATTCAAATTTTAGTAAAAAACGGAAATAATTTTGCCTCAGCAGCTAAGAAATAATTGAGTGATTTAAATTAACTTTGCTACAGTTTATATGCTCAACATAACCTATTTTTAGAGGTACCATTGACTCCAATCGGACCACTATTACAGCTTTTGATTTTTTTGATTTTCAAAAAATTAAAATTTTAGTAAAAACGAAAATAATTTGGCCTCAGCAGCTAAGAAATAATTGAGCGATTTAAATGAACTTTGATACAGTTTATATGATCAACATAACCTATTCTTAGAGGTATCATTGACTCCAATCGGACCACTATTACAGCTTTTGATTTTTTTGATTTTCAAAAAATTCAAATTTTAATAAAAAACCAAAATAATTTGGCCTCAGCAGCTAAGAAATAATTGAGCGATTTAAATGAACTTTGTTACAGTTTATATGCTCAACATAGGCTATTTTTAGAGGTATCATTGACTCCAATCGGACCACTATTACAGCTTTTGATTTTTTTGATTTTCAAAAAATTCAAATTTTAGTAAAAAACGGAAATAATTTGGTCTCAGCAGCTAAGAAATAATTGAGCGATTTAAATGAACTTTGGTACAGTTTATATGATCAACATAACCTATTCTTAGAGGTATCATTGACTCCAATCGGACCACTATTACAGCTTTCGATTTTTTTGTTTTCAAAAAATTCAAATGTTAGTAAAAAACACAAATCATTTCTAACATTCACAAATCATTTCTAAGCTTAAAAATCCGTAAAGAGGTAAGCTTTTACAAATTAAAGAAAATTAATGAAAGTTAATAACACACGTAATAGTGGCCCGATTTTGATGACTGATACCATAATGGAAAGCTCTTATTTTTAATTTTGAGTTGTATTTTCATTTCTAAGTTGAGCTACGTCACACTGGATTTCATCTTTTTTAATCTCCTACACATTGCATTTTTCAATAAAGCACTGATCGTGCACATTAAAGTACTTTTCATACCGACGACTTCGACTTTCGACTTTGCAAAAAATTTAAATTCCACAAATGCAAAGCATTGATATATTCATACCGACAGCGTCGACTTTATTTGACAGCTGTCAAAATTTTGATATTTTATTTGTGAATTGCATAAACGTATAACAGTTTTAAGTACTTTTCATACCGACGACTTTGACTTTGGACTTCGTAATTGAAATTTTTTTAAAAAGCATTTAAACTATAAAACTTAGATTGATTCGATTAACAATGTCAAGTTTCATTGAAATAAATCAAAATAGTTATAAAATTAATTAGTTTTATGTGATAAATCTAAGAAAATAAAAATACAGTGCAATGAAGTTAGCTGCAAAGCAAGTGCAATACGTTCCACATCTCGACTTTGCCAATTTAAAGTTGTACAAAGCAACTTCAATCATTTTGAAATTTCAATCGATTATTTTGACAAAGTCAAAGTCGACGCCGTCGGTATGAATATATCATAAACCTTTGTTGGATTGCTCCTCCAAATTTAGAATAGATTCCAGGGTAACAACGGGCTTTGTCTTATTTCTCGTATTAAACATACATTATACAACACCAATATTTTTCACTTTATGTGAAAGAAAAGACTCAAACCAAAAAATTGCCTACTAAACTATAGATAATAATTTTTAATGATTTCAAAATGGAGCACGACAAAACTATATTTCGTCTGCCTAATTATGGTTTTAACATTTAAAAAAATGTAAAGATTAAATATTAATATCGTAAATAAACAATAGAAATCAATAAAAATTCAAAAAATTAAAATAAAAACTTACGATTCTTTTTTAAAAATAATTTAATTATCGCCTTTATCCTAAAAATAAATAAAAAAAAATTTCATTATAATAAAAATAACAACCGTAAAATTATTTAGAATAGTAAGGTGTCTCAGTGACCGAAGTATGATGCATCCTCTTCATGTAATATTAAAACATATATATCTTTAGCATGGCGGCTACGCCAATTTTAGCCAATAACTGACTGTATAACCGCACATAATAACACAAAATAGCACATTACATTATTAACTATTTACAAATTTGAATTAAAAATTCACCATTAAAAATGGCATCCTTATTAGAAAAAAACGTCTTCAACTTTTATTTAATTCAGTAACAAAATATATTACAATACCGCCGATTTCAAAGTACACATTGGAACTAATCTTGTTCAAGCTTATAATAAAAATGTACTGCAACATTTACAGTGTAAATGTGTGGTTCAAAACTTGTTTTCACAAAATCCAAACAGGCGTACCTCTTTAGCGAAACCAATAGAGTTCTGTCGGATGATATTATGAAACAACGAATCGTGCTTTTTAGATGAAAGATACGGAAAGAAATATTTTTATTTGACACCTCAATAAAGAGAGTTTTGTAACATAACAATGCCAACGGTACAGCGGAGGAGGCGAAGTATGGTTTGGGGGTGTTTTAGCTATAATGGAATAGGAGATCACAATGCTGCCGGGAAAAGTTACTTCAAGCACATATTTGGAGGCCCTTAATGAATATGCAATGGTTTCCGGGTATAAATTGATAAGAACAGACTTCTTGTTGCAGCAAGAAAATGCTCTAATGCACAAAAGTAAATTTATAACTAAAGATTTGGGTCAAGAAACTTTAGACTGGTCACCATAAATCTCCGATCTTAATCCTAACAACAACTTTAACATTATTGCAATTGTGCTATGCAACAAAATCATTGAATCTTATTGACTACCCTGTATTCAAATTATTTATATTTTGTGACTCCACTCCTCATACAACAACAAAACATAATTTCATATTTTGTGCATGGGACAAATGAAAGTCAAACCGGGTGACTCTTCATATTTAGTGCACATTCATATTTCTCTGCGTTTGGGCAATATACAAATCGGAATAAAACGCGCATCATCCGTTTTTTTTATTACACTCATTGGATATGGCAATAAAACCTTCAAGTCAAAATACAGACAGTCAAAAATACATATTTGTCTTGCGGGTTATTTGTAAAAGTGATTACAAATAAATCGAAAACAATCGAGATGTTCCGTTCGCCGAACGACCATATAACGATATATATATACACATGTATATAGCATAAACAAATCATCACAGATGGAAATGCTGGACATTTAAGTATGTAAGACTCAAAAAAAATTTAAAAATTACACACCGAAATAGTCAAATAAAGTTGGAACCTTAATATTTAATTTCCAGTAAGAGTTAAAACTTTAGTAAATGCTGTCAATTATTTTAAAATTATATGTATATGAATGAATAAAATAATTAAACAAAAAAGTACAGCCTGCTATACAGCCTGCTATATATTTTAAGCAGATGGCAATTACTGATCAAAGATGGGAACGCTGGACATTTAAGAATGTATTTATAATATTATTCAAAGTACATTAAACTAACCATTTAAAAAATACGACCAAGTATTGTAACAAGTTGATTAAAATAATTGACCATCGAAATAAACAGTAAAATGTTGTATACATAGATGAGTTTTGAGCATTGGCAATACGCAAATCTCATATTACCAAATACTACTACCATCTACTTCGCTAAATTTTTCTTATAAAAGCATTTTTTTATAAACGCAAATACCAAATTTTCATTTTTTACACGAAAACCAGAAAAACAAATGAAATTTCACATAATTTTAATCACGTTTTAATTATAAAAATTAAACTAAAAATGCTCAGTACCTTTATTCAATGTCGATCGTTTCTTGGCTCAAAAAGCTCATTGTGAAAATCAACTAATCAACTTAATGTCAACAGAAAATAAACAAAATCGCAGTACACATATAATTATAGTTAACCACATAGTTTTAAAGTTTAAAACACAAACGCCGAACTAGAAAAATACGGCTCAGTTACACAAACACTTGTTACATATAGAACTAATAAATTTCAACTAGTCGCGTCGCAATTAGAACAAAATATTTTGTTTTTTGATACTTTATCCCGTTACAAAGTTGTTTTGACAACACAGTCTACGATGTAAATAAACCAGTTTTGGGACAAAAAAGTTTGTACATAAATCGAAAATACTAATTACAAGTCCATACGATGTAAGCACATGATTGTATTAATAATTATGACTGTCCAAACCAATTCTAAAATCAGGTTCAATCGAATTTGTTTGTCGATATAATCTGGTTTCGTATTTTCTGAGAAGAATTTTCTTCAATGAAAATAAAAACGAAGCAAACTATGTAATAATAAAAAGACAAGAAGATGAGGGAAAAACCTTTAATGGATTATCGCCTTTTTTCATTGAGAAGGGACTCTCAATGATTACTTCAAGTATAAAAGATACGCAACGATTGAAGAACGGATATTTACTGGTTTGTAAGTAAAGACAATGACTTCATTAAGATGCTTAAAGCCAAAAAATTGGATAATATAGAAATAAAAGTGTACAATAAATATAGCAATACAAGTATACAGCCGGATGTAAAACACAGAATAAAAAGATTTGTAACGAAGCATGAATCGAAGCTATTGCAATATGTTAATGCGGAAGCCTCTCGGCTACTGGATAATGAACACTTGGTTAGAAGACTAAAGAGAACCAAACCCTTCGAGCTCGTCAGTATGTAGCAGCTACATATTAACGAACAGGCATTGGAGCATCGCTGGATTAACTGGTTTTTTTAAGAATGCAGATGTAAATTGATGGTTAGTCTGAAAAGACTAGTTTCAATAAATAAAAAATAACTAAATAAAAATAATAAATTGGTCACTCAGATACCAAACAACAAACCACTCCCAAAATTCCACAAAAGCAGATCACCTACATACAACAGGGAAACGCCAACTGCATCGGAAATATTAAATAAGAAATATTCATTGGATTCCAGGACACGCAGTGATACATGGTAATGAAAAAACAGACGCCGTAGCTCAATAAATCCTGAATTCATATAAACTATGCAATAAAACACTTGATAGTGGTCCGATTTTGATGAATGATACTTCAATCAAAAGCTCTCGATATCAACATTAATACTACTGTAAAATATTTGCATATTTCGATCAATAATTTTCGGGATTAAAAATTAGGATCAAGTCATGATCACTTGATCATGTTAGATCAAGTAACATACCCATACAAAAATATAGTAACACTAGAGGGAGCGATCTACCTGATAAAAGAAAGAAATAAGCAAAGAGTGGTCAGGCAAATATAACACATGGACAGACACGGTGGGAGGCAAGCAAATAAAACGAGCAAATAAATGAGACACCACCCAAATGGCATTGATTCAAACAAAACAAAATTAGCAGTTGCAAGATAGGGCAATTAACAATATTAAGAACAGGCCATGCCAGGAACAAAAAATTTAAAAAGATGATAGGAAAAAAGGCGTCCGATCTAGGTGAGACATGCAACGTAATATAATGAAACGAACATATAATCGAAATGCGGCAAAAAATATGTACACATAAGAAGTAAATACCAATTACTACAAAACCACAGAATGATAGACACCCCAAACATAATATAAGCAAATATCCGAGTATATAGAGGAAACGGGGAATAATCTCTAACAACATAAAAAAATTAAAATAAATAAATACTCCGTTAAAATGTTCGTTAAAAATTTTTTTAATTTACACTCCTTTTACCCGTTTTATGATGATATGTTTCATTGGAAATGATTTATTGTATAAAATATAGATTTATGTTTACACATAAGTGAGTGATAATTTTATTATCTGGTTAACACACCTACCTCATGTTCTCTTAACTAGATCTGTTTACATCTGCATTATAATTATATTATTTTAATTTATATACATATCTGGTATTGAGTTTTGCTTTTAAGGTTTTATTCAATTTTTCCTATTATGCTTACATTATCAGAAGAGAAAATGGAAATGGTTATATTTTTTTATTTGGTGAAAACAGGTGATATATATATATATATATATATATATATATATATATATATATATATATATATATATATATATATATATATATATATATATATATATATATATATATATAAATAAATGTATATATATATATATATATATATATATATATATATATACACTAGTTTAGATTGAACATAATTCCCATTTGAAATAAAAACATGTTGATATAACAACAGAAATTATATTGGTCACGTAATCTAATTGTATTTGTGAGATTTTCGCGTCACTAGTAGATATACAAAATAAGAAAAGTCCAAAAATAGACAACAGGTACTAATTTTCACTTGAAACTTATAACTCAAAGAATTTTTTTTTTTTTTTTTTTTTTTGAAAATATAATTAAAACTTTGTTGTTTTTTTTTTTTAAAAAATAATATCCGGAAAAACTTTATTACTTTATACTGTGTACCATCACAAAAAATTTAAAAGACAAAAAAACACGTTAAAAATTATTTTTAAGTAAAAAAATGTTACAAAGGTGTATATAATACCTTAAGTTTTATTATAAAGTTTTATAAAATTTTAACTTTAATTTTAAATCTAATAATTTTGTTTATTATATAATTTTTGTTTTAAAAGGAATTTAAGGAAATTGAAAATTATCAGATAAAATGATAATGGAGAATGTACTCAGATTATTCTTTAAATGTAAGAAAAATAAATATGTATGTATCAAAACATGGTAATTCTTGGATATTAGCAAATTAACATATAATGTAAGTTTATTTATTTTAAAATTACCTAAATAAAAGAGAAAGTTTTAATATAAGTAACATTTATAGATCACCAACTCTTAAGGTTCCAAATGTAAGTAGTTGTATACAACAATTAAAGTCGACGGCGGTAGTGGCGACTGCACCCCATGTAACTATTAATAATCCTCAATCTGAGGAAGTAATCAAAGCTCTAGCCGGATCTAGACAAGAAAATAAAGAATTAAATTCAGCAATTCAATGGATGCAGCAACATATTCAACTTCTTGAAGAAGAAGTTAAAAATCTTAAAAATAACCAAAAGATGGACTATCAAACTGGGCCTGAAGTTTTGTGCCAGGAATACAATAAAAAAGAAACGAAAGATGGTAATCCAATCGAGTACCAAACCGACGAGAAAGATTTAGAAAGAGAAACCAATGGGATAATGAGAAAATCAAAAAGGGCTTTAAAAAAGCAAAAAACACAAGTAAATTCTTCCAGTAAAAGCTGAGTCATCTCTAGAAATGAGCACTAGTGTGAAAACATCGGGAGCAAAGGTAAACCAATTACCAAGAAAGAAAAACCACCACCACCAATCAATATCACACATGTCGATAAATTTAGCGTTATCCTGCGTCTGAAGGGTAAATATGTCTGATCCAGATGGTTATAGAAAACTTTCAACTGCATTGAATGATAAAGGTCTCCAATGGTATACATATGAAGACAAAAATTCCAGACTCATTAGAGTAGTTGCTAGGGGTCTACATCAAACATGCACGCCAGATGAGATAATGGAAAACCTCAAAAGAAAACATTTAATGGTCTTAGATGCAGTTAATATGTTTAAAACTAAAAGAAAGCCTACCGAAAACAGAGGGAGTACTGTTAACAAAATAAAAGTACCACTATTTACTCTGACCTTTGCAAACTCAGAGAAAATTGAGAACATATTTAAAAGTAGGAACATCTTGTCCGAATGGAGCCATTGAAAAAAGCGACAGGGATCATACCACAGTGCAAAAAGTGTCAGGCATACAGCCACACGCAAAAATACTGCAATCGTGAAACCAGATGTGTAAAATGTGCGGGAAAGCATGATACAAAAAACTGCGTCATAGATAGGAACACTCCAGCAAAATGTGCTAACTGCCAGGGACCCACCCTGCTAGCTATAGGGGATGTGAAGCAGCCAAAACACTATAAATCATGCGAAATAGGGCAAACAAAAACCAGGCAATGAGAGCAACTAAAGAAAAAAAAATCCCTACAAAAACTGTTACTACGTTCCATAGTGCGAACGTGACAGGGGGATTCTCATACTTTTTGAATACAGCAAATACAGAAAAAACTGATATATGCTTAATAGCAGAGAGCCATTGCACTAGAAAGTCTTATGCAAAATTAAAAGGTTATTCTTGTTACCATTCTATACATCCAGCAGAAAAAGCTAGTGGTTGTCAAATATTTTATTAAATAAACTGCTGTTTTCATTCAAGTGGTATTCCTACTTATTGGCCAACGGACACAAACAAAATACCAGACGTGATTGACTTCTTCATAGCTAAAGGTATTTCAGAAAATTATATCCATATTGAAAATAATGAAGGTTTATCTTTAAATCATTCTCCAATCATACTTACGATCAGTGAAACAGTAATTGAAAAAGAAACGCCACCAAGGTTAACAAGCGGTAAGACCAATTGGGAAACCTTCGCACTGTTAATCGAGGAAAGTATTGATATTCATGTCCCAATCAAAAACCAAACACAACTTGAAAAAGAAGTAGAGCTGCTCATAAATAATATTCAGATCGCAACATGGAAAAGCACTTCTTCTGCCAAAAGTAAACCTCACAAGAATGAAACATATACACAGGAAATAAGAAACTTGGTCAGAGAAAAACGGAAAGCCCCAAAGCTAAAGCTGATCTTTTTGCTCAACATCTGGAAGAAACGTTTAAACCGTCGACTAGACAAACAGCAGATGAAAATACCGTTCTAATGCAAAAAGAAGACTAGTTAGACATACGACCAGTTACAATGAAAAAACTCAAAAATGAAATCAAACATAACCTAAATGTAAAAAAAGCTCCGGGATACGATCTTATTACAAGAAAAGTTATTAAAAACTTGCAGAAAATAACAGAAGTTATTATGATACCCAAGCCTAATAAGCCACCTGTATTACCATCATTGTCCAAGCTGTTTGAAAAATTACTCCTCAAAAGGATGAAACCTCTGATTGAAGAAAGACACCTGTTACCATCTCACCAATTTGGTTTCAGAGAGAAACACTCCACCATAGAGCAGGTACACAGAGTCACTTACGTTGAGAAGACTCTTGAAAAGAAAAACGTATGTTCTGGAGTTTTCCTTGATGTTGCCCAGGCCTTTGATCGAGTCTGGCATCGAGGACTGGAATATAAATTACATCGTGACCTCCCAAAGCAGTTCTATGAGATATTTAAACTATACAATGAAGGGAGATATTTCAGAGTAAAATATGAAGGAGAGTTCTCATCACTTAAAAGAATTGAAGCAGGAGTACCACAAGGGAGCTGGTACCATTATTGTATTTGCTTTATACGAATGACATATCTTTTACTGGAGAAACAAATATTGCAACCTTTCTTCTTCACCTATCTAAAAGTAGATCACCTACCTATTATCATAAATAAGCAGGAAATACCATGCGCGAACACGGCAAAATACCTTGGTTTGACGCTCGACGCCAAGTTTAAATGGAAAGAGCACGTCAAGAAAAGACGGCAAGAAATGGATATTAAGTTCACAAAAATGTATTGGCTTATTGGAAGAAACAGTGAGCTTGCAATTCACAATAAGCTGCTTTTATACAGGCAAATACTTAAGCATGTGTGGACCTATGACATCCAGCTCTGGAGATTCACAAAGAAAACTAACGTTAAGATTATACAAACATTTCAGAACAAAGTACTACGATGCATTGTCAATGCTCCATGAACTCCATGAAAACACGGATATTCAACATATTGTCAACGACGGCGACAACGTAGATACAAGACGGGTAAAAAGAACGAAGCCGCTTGATTTAGTACCTCAGGACTGAAAGTTGCTGATGTAATCGGAAGAATTGAGCCCATTGAGAGTATAACTACTGTGTTATAGCCCAACGAACAGAGAATTAAAATAAGAAAGAAAAATTCTGCACTGCTTGCGAATAGTGAAAAAGTGGTTCAGATAAGTTTTTTAAATTACCGATATTTTATTTTAATTCACCTTGCCACAATTAATAGTGTTGTCACTACAATTTTGGTGGATTAAAAGCGTCACCCGTAATGAATTGATTCAGTAAAGTTTAAAAGATACAATTTTTTATATTTCAATACAATATTAAAAGTGAGTTCGTGAAATTTGTCAATATGTATTCAACATTTTTGATGGACTAAATTTGATAGATAGTTTTTTAAATTCTATATATGGTTTTTTAAATTTCGGTCAAGTAGAACATAATAATACATAAACATAATAATTGGTTTATTTACAATTCAGAAAGCTTAAATAAAATTGGCGTGTATATAACGCAAATTATTTTTATTTTGGATGGAAATAAGTATACAAAAATAACAAAAATCTGTTGTATATATAACGAGTATACGTAACGATCCAAAATTTGATTAAACGCAGCTTCTTCTGCTACAACCAATTTTTAAAATATGTCTGTATACTTTACTCGTATTACAAGGGAAGTTTGTCCTAAACTATAAATACAATTACTATACAAAATATAATAAGCTTTTCATACATTTAAACGCTTATGGTATATATATACGTAAACGAAAGTTGGAAATATTTGAAGGGAATAAAAAATGGAAAACGACTAACAAGAAAATTTAAAACCATACGTTTCTACATATTAACATGTGGCAAAAAAATTTAAAATGTGCTTTAAGGCTTTTTTTTTTATATAAATAAGAATGTATAACACACACACAGACGTACATACATTTATGAATTTATGTAAAAGAAAAGTTTAATTGAATTATTAGTTTTTGTTTTTCTTCGTCGTTATGCTCAAAAATCATAGAAATATTGTAATTGAATGAACAATAAAATTATGATACTGTGTAAGTATACATTATGCTCTTGTCGTCGTAATTTAATTGGAAAATAGATTTGCATAGTAAAAATTTCTCAGGGCGAAACCTAAAAATAAATAAATTAAATAAAAAAATAAATAACTAAATTAAATAAATTTATTACCTCGAATTTAAATTATAATTTTACGATAGACAATCGTCGTCAGCTATTACATTGTTAAACTGACGATTACAATTTTCGTGTTTCGTTATAAAATTGATTTGGTATAAACCGAAGTACAATATATTTTTACCGGCATTAACGTCTCGATGCCACGTAATATAACATTTTTTGCAAAATTGATATGTGTGGCGATATTTTGCTATTTCCTATAACAATCAATGCTTTATTTGTCACTATTCCTTCATTCTCCTTAATCAATTTACGGCATGCTTTCTCCACGCATATAAATTTTTGTAGTTTAAGCCATGCGACTTTCCTTTTTATAAATTGTTTTTGTTATATTTTAAAAATTTCCAATTGGTAATTTGTTTGTTATTAGTACTCTTGACTGGGCTGATGAAAAAACAATTGGTCACGGCATTTGTGGACCACCTAAGCTTTTCTACAAAAAATACAGGAATTAACAGAGAAGATACTTAAATCCTTACGAGAAAAACTTTACAAATCTCTGCTAAAATTGAGTTTTCTTTTGCCTAAAACTCAGTTAAATAAATTTACTCAAAGGATTTCAATTTATGAGTTGCTAGGCTACTTATCTTAATATATAGAGTAAAAAAGGTTTAAGTAATTTTTAAAACATACACAGAAACGTCTATTTAATTATGGTTTTAAACAGTTTTTAAGGTTTTAAAAACTGCTTTTTTTTAGACAGTCGTCACCGGCCGTATAATGATGAGTGTTGTTTAAAAACACATCGCGGACTTTGTTTGTACTCCACCGCGAACCCCAACACCGTGACCAATTGTGTGTAAAATGGTTCTCAGTAAATGGTCAACTTTGGCCTGTAATGCTGTATGATTTTTTTTAACAGTTTTCCCATACATAAAAAAGTCAAACTTTTATTTACTTTTTATGCTAGACACATTCGTTGGCTATGTGTTCATAAACTATTCAAACATAAAAAATGTCATTTTATATAAACCATAAAATTCAAGTACTCATATCCAGTTTAATCGCGTAATAGTTAATTAACATATGTAGTTTAGAATTTAATTAAATATCAAAGTAAAACCTGTCAATTCAAAATTAATTTGGAAATAATTATTTTTCCGACTGGATTTCTCCAGTAAAATAAATAAACGACCAATGTAAATTAATTGGAAAATTAAATATAATGCGTCCACCTCTTCTATAAATATTACACATTACAGCTAGTTCAGCTAAAATGAAACTTTAAACAGAAATTAAAACTCCTCTTGGAATATTAGTTTTGGAACTCAGCTAATTTCTGCTTGTTATTGGATTGTTAGACTTTACGTCTTTGAATTCCATAAACGATGGCAAACTACTATTATGGCTCTTAACCTTGATAAACTTCCAGAAATTTTTTGGATTACATCGTAAATCATCCTCTATGTCAATAATGTAATTATTGTACAGAAATCGGTTTAGGCATGAAAATTGGCTTAGTAAAGATTTAAACTGCAAAACATCGCAATGTAACCCTGTGTTCGCCCATATATTCCGCGATATTTATTCCGCAAGCCCTCTAATTGTTTAAGTTCTTTTGTGAACCATGGATGGTTACGCATATGCGACTTTTTGTTCATAATTTATTGAATATATCTACAGAACTATTGATATCATAATTTGATAGGCCTAATCAACTTTTGATAAAAAATTATTTATAGAATCGTGATCGGCGTTCAAATAATCAAAGACAGTTCGGCTTTTAATTAAATTAAAATTATTAGAGCATTCGAAAGACATATTTATTGGATCAGGTGTATGATGTACACTTGAAGACCCTGCAATGACATCGCAAAATTCAAGCTTGAAGGATCGAAACTTAGTATAAAAAATTAAGTCCAGGAAGGTGCCGCGACTATTTGACAAAATCTAGGTCGAAGAAAAAATATGTACAATAAAGAGGTTTTAATCGATGATAAAATATTAATCGGACAGATTGATACTGGTAGCCAGTGTATCATGATACGCGAGAGTAACGCTAATGAATTGTAAGTAGACCGGACGTTATGCGACATCGAAATGTAGGGATTCGCTGAAGGGAAATCAACATCGCGAGAAAAAACACTAGTTGATATTAAAATAGATTCCGTATCGACTATCTTTTCATCAGCGGATTAAAGTCAAACAAATGTTCGATGAGTTGCTGCAGAATAATATAATTCGACCGTCGAATTCCGTGTACGCCAGTCCGATTGTATTAGTGAAAAAGAAAACCGGAGAAGAACGAATATGCGTAGATTACCGACGCGTTAACACAATAACAGTATAAAAGACCGATTTCCATTACCAGTTATGGAAGATCTGTTTCATCGCTTATCGGGGGGCCACCTATTTCACTATTTTGGATTTTGCATCGGGATATTATCAAGTACCAATGTCCCCCGATTCCATAACTATAACTACCTTTATTACTCCAGATGGGCATTAAGAGTTCCTGAGAATGCCATTTGGATTAGCAAATGCACCAGCAGTTTTTCAAAATATGATGAATAAGATAATTGATGAGGTTAACGATGAAATGGTTGTCTATCTCAATGACGTGATAATACCAAATAAGACGATTAAGGAAGGATTGGAAAAATTAGAGCGATTTTTGAACGCATTAAAACGTCACGGTCTCACGCTAAAGCTCACATTTTTTTAAGCGCGAGATAGATTTTCTGGGACATGAAGTCTCAGAGTTAGGAATAAAACCGGAAAAACGAAAACTAACCACAACCTAATGATAAAACCCAAATACGACAATTTTTGGGATTAGTAGGATTTTTCCGAAAGTTCATGAAAAACTTTAATATCATCGCGAAACCGCTAACTCAATTAACTTCGGAATTAGTACCATTTCTATGGACGGACAAACAAACAAAAGCATTCGAACATAATAAATCTTAATTCGGAAGCCGCGAAACTTTAGCAATATATAACCCAAATTTAGATTATGAAGTGTGTACCGCTGCTAGTTCAAAAGGGTTAGGCGGAATTTTATTTCAAATTGAAAGCCAAAAAGGAAAACGGCCAGTATCATACTTTAGTCGGCAGACCACCGAATGTGAACAAAAATATTATTCATATGAATTTGAGGCGTTAGCAGTAGTCGCAGCCTTTAGAACGGGTTCGAATTTATTTGATCGGTAAGCATTTTAAGTTGGTAACTGATTGTGCATCGTTACAAACATGTTCGACAAAGAAATATCTCATACCAAGAATTGTGAGATGGTGTCTGAAGCTGGCAGATTATGATTTTATGATGGATTATCGACCAGGAGTGCAAATGAAACACGTAGATGCGCTAAGCTGAAATACAAGTGGTGCAGAAGAACAGATGGATCCAGCCAGTTTAGATGTTTCTCAAATATCGAAAAGAGAAGACGATTGGCTCGTAGGAATGCAGCGGTTAGATGAGGATCTTCAAAAAATAATTATGATATTAAAACAACCAGCTAAAAATGCGGAAGAACGACAGACACATCATGACTATACAACTGATCGAGGACAACTTTTTCGAAAAACGAATGAAGGACGTAAATGGGTCGTACCTAGGATGATTAAATGGCGAATAGCGAAACTTAACCACGATGATATGGGACACTGCGGACTCGAGAAAACACTAAAAATGGTCCTGAAACATTTTTGGTTTCCTAGAATGAGAAATTACCTAAAAAAATATATGGCGGCTTGTATTGAATGTGGATACACAAAAGCAATATGTGGGCAGAAAGAAGGAAAATTACATCCGATTGACAAAATTCCAATACCATCCCACACGGTTCACATAGATCACCTTGGACCGTCCCCGAAGAACACTAAGGGGAATGCATATGTAATCGTAGTTGTAAACGCTTTTACAAAATATGTTCATATTAAGGCGGTTAAAAATACTTCTGCGGTACCAGTAATTAATATGATGAATGATTGGACCGTACATTTTGGTATTTTGACACGAGTCATTTGTGATCGAGGAATAGCGTATACGTCCAAGGTATTCCAAAATTATTGTCGCAATCGCAACACCGAGAGCAAATGGCCAATGTGAACGATATAATCGTATGATTTTATCTATGTTGAGGGCTATGATAGGTGAAGAAGAAAACAAATGGGATTTAAAGGTGTACCAATTACAGTGGTCAATGAACAACCTACCAAATTCAACCACGGAAATATCACCCCAATGTTTAGTGTTGACATATAGCGCTAGAAGCACATTGAGAAACAAATTGCTGCTTGCCATAACAGACGAAAGACCGACTACTGTGTACGATGAGTTAAAGCAAATGGCTTATGAGAGAACGACTAGAGCAGCAGTTCGATATAAAGAAAATTTCGATAAAAGACACCGAAATCCAAAGAATTATAAGGAGATTTGGTTTTTGAGGGCCATACAGCGTGAGCAAAAAACTAAAAAACGACCGTTACGTTATAATCGTTGTACCTGGGGCCGAACAAATTCAAAATAAATTTGAAGGCGTTCTAACATCGATACGAATGAAACCCTGGTGTAAGATTGAAGATCTAGAGGACGATAATATAGCTGCTGATGAGGACATCAGTAGTCAGGATGAACGAGCTGTAACTGTAACCGAGTAGTCGATTGATAGAGTAACTAAGTAGTCGATTTATATGTTGTAACCGAATAGGCGTAGTGGATGGAAAAAAGAGTTAAAGTACGACTGCGGCAAGGAACGGATATATAAAATTAAAAAATATAACAAAAGACTACATTTTAAAACACACAGCACTACTGCAAAAGGCAACAGGAACGATTAGGAGGGAAAAAGGTAAGAGAGGAATAAAAGGAATAAAGGTTTTTAGTCTTCTAGTTGTTTACTTTTGATATTAAGTTTGAATCTTTGTAAATTGTATTCCAAGGGAAACGTCTCGTCGTTCAGTTTCTTCCTTATTCGCGTACTCCTAACAAATAATGAGTTTTTAAATTTATTGGTCTTCGCAAATTTAATTTCCAGATTGTATTGGTGTAGCAGGTGTCTTTAATTACGCGCGGGCTTTGACAAACCAGGCATAAATTTATAAAGTTCCGATGAACAATGACCATAAAAGTACTTGTCAAACACGCATAAGGCTCCCACATTACTTCTATGGGGAAAATAATCAAGATCAGATAATAATTTTACATTTTCAATCATTCGAGATGCTCGGTTTTGGACCCGATCGAGTGCAGTTAAATGAGTTTTCGGTGCTCCAGCCAAAATATGAGAATTATACTCCAACCTGGGTCTTATGTAGGTCTTATATATTGTAAGTATTTCGGATGGATTAAAGTAAAACTTACATCGTCGTAGAAATCAAAGACATTTGGCTGCACCAATCGCTGCTTTGTTTATTTGTTCAGCCCAAGATATTCTTTTTGATATAGTTAAACCGAAAATCTCAAATGTGTCAGACGTAGCCAAGCTGGATTCACCAGTCAGAAAAGATGGTGAATAACCATCACCAGAAAAAATACAGGATTGAAATTTGTTGGGATTAAGTTCGACTCTGTTGGCTTCACTCCATTTAAGAATGAAATTAAGATCTCGCGTAAGGCGATCATTCATAGCCATTCTTTCTGCGAGAACATCGTTTCGCGATGAAGAAGGTAAACTGTAAGAGATGGAAAGTGAGCTGTCATCAGCATAGGAGTATATTGGATTGAGAGTTGCTGATAGAAGATCATTGATGAAAATTAGAAAAAGGGTTGTGGAAAGGACGGATTCCTGAGGAACACCAGCGTTTATAGGATGTTGTACGGAAGTCACACCATCCTCCACCACTTGGATTTTGCGACAAAGAAAAAAATTCTCAATCCATAAAATTAACGAACCGTGAAGGCCAACTGTCCTCAATTTACACAGCAAACCCTTGTGCTACACGCCATCAAATTCTTTTGAGATATCGAGTGCAATGACTTGAGATTCACCAGACTTTGCAAGGACTGAGGCGTATCGATAAACTGGCTAGAGAGATAATCGGGGGTATTAAGTTAGAATCAGGTAAATTAGAGTTTGCTGCAAATTTTCGGGCGAAGAGATTAGATTTTTCATGAGCTGTAGAGAAAATATAGTCCCCATCTTTCAGAGGTGGTATTGATGATTTCCTACCGTTCAAGAAGTTTTCCTCTACTTTGCGGGCAAAGGACCAAAAGGTCCGATTGCTATTGCCATGCTTTAAGACCTGCCGCAACTCTTCTCGAACTTTCTTTTGATATTTTTTTAGCTTGGGACACTGTTTGCGATGCCAGATTTCTAGCCGCCTTAAATATAGCTAAATTTTCTTTTGATGGGGTTCTTAACATATTTGCGGTAAGAGGCTTCTTTATTGGCGGTTGTTGTTCTACAGTCATGATTATACCAAGGATTGCCTGATTTTTTTTTATTTGGCTTAGAGAGACTGGAAGGAATGAACTGTTCCATTCCCGTGAGAATGACAGTCGAAACCAGAATGGATGCATTGTCAATATTACCGAAGGCCAAACAAGAGTACCATTCGAACTCTTGAAAGAACTTATTCATTCCTTTTCAGTCCGCATTTTTATAGTGCCGTAATCGACATTTAGGCGAAACATTCATTTGGTACGACCACGACATTAGAAATTCCGCTGTAATAAACCGATGGCCAGAGTTTACCAAATGAGAACTGACGGAGATACTGTATTTCTCCGCATGAGAAGTTAAAAACAATCCAGTAAATAACCCGATCTGGTATCCTCGTAGACTGATCTACAAGTTGTGTGAGTTGGTTTAAAGCTGCAAACATTTCAGCTGCCTCACCAGCCAGTGTTACGGACTTAGAATAAGGAAGCCACTTGTCATTGTGGACATTGAAATCACCTGCCACAGCGATTTCAGCATTTGGTGTCTTCTGAAGGATGCGCTCAATGGAGTCTGACAGAGTATCAAACCCAAAATGAGCAGCGCAGTTTGCGATATTTGGGCTTCGATAGAGACCACATAGGAAAAGGGGGTGTTTCGAGACATGAATTTTCACCCAAATGAAGCTGGGAATGGAAAAAGGTATATCGTTGCGGATATACATAGCCTATCCCTTATGGTGAATAAGCCGATGGATTAAGGAGTAACCTTAATACCGATGGCCGAAGAATCACGGGAGTCCAAAATTTTGGTCTCGGTGAGAAGTAAATTATAAGCATAATAGAAGTTTCATTATACGCACAAAACATTTGAACCTTGAACGTAAATATCCTATCATTATTTCACAAATAAAGAACACCAAAAAAAAAACAATTTAGATAAGCACTCAACATTGAAGATAAATCTCGTAACATTGTCGTTTACCATCATTTTCCAACCGCTAAATATTTTGTAATTAATTAACTTCATTCAAATTTTTTTTTTTTTTTTTTGCGAAACGCATTTTACTAAATTTTTAAACGTTTATATATACATATTTTGTTTTTGCCAGTCTATTTTATGAATGAACCAAGCAAATAAATAATATACGGGAAAACTTTTTCATTTTTGTTTCGGAAAATTCATGTACATATATACGATTTTATCATAGAGTCGTTTTCATACAGAGATTTTCATTTTACTTTAAGGAAAAGTATATAAATGGAAAATTTATATGAATATTTTCATTCATTCTGTTATCGTCGTCTCCTAAACAACTATTATTGCAATATATTAAACCTGATAAAAATAAAAAAATTAAAATTTTAATTTTTTTTGAAATAATATAAAAAAAATTAAGTGATTTTGTATTGAATTTTATAAGGAT
The DNA here is from genome assembly GCA_963556175.1 of Tipula confusa. Lineage (NCBI taxonomy): Eukaryota > Metazoa > Arthropoda > Insecta > Diptera > Tipulidae > Tipula > Tipula confusa. The sequence continues at coordinate 178,977,284 of OY744477.1, forward strand.
CGAAAATATAATTTTTTTAATAATACCAAACTTATATTTTTAAACAATAAAAAAAAAAAAAATTTTATAGTGAAAGTGAAATATGTTACAAAAAGGACGAAATAATAAAATGTTTATTAAAAATATGTTTTAAAATTTAAACGAACAAAATAAAATAATTCAGTTTGGTTTTATAATTTTTATATTTGTGAATTTTTTTTTAAGTGATATATAAAATTAAAAAAACTAAATATTAAATATTTAAGCATTTTTAATTTGTATAAATCGTACGAAGAGGAAAAATCAACTATTAGTGATTAAATATAGATATTATATTATTTTTCTAAATTAAACAAATTATTTTATTTTTTAAGTTATTAAAATGAGAGCTGTAATAATATTTTCCTTATCAGTCATATTTTTCCAAGCAAAGGTAAGCAGATTTATGTTACGGCTTTACTTTATTATTTATTGAATCAAAGATGTAATACTATTATGGGATTATTATCAAAAAAAAAAAAAAAAAATTTAAAAAAAAAGTTGATCAAAAATTTGTTAAGCTTTTTCAGAATTTAGAAATAAATATAGAATTTCAATCTTTGAATGGGTTACTGTAAATTGAATAAAAAAATTAAGCTTTTAAGCATTTTGAAAGAAATTTTTAGTTTATACAGTTTACGATTATCTATAGAATACAAGAATTAAGGTCTAAATCGTTTTAAGATTATATGTTATCTTTGGCTAACAAAATTTAAACACATTTCGGCATTTGTTAGATGTTACCATTGTAATAGTTACATTATAATTCCAGAACTATTTTTTCAAGTGGGAGCTTAACTCCGAGAAGTTTTGTGTTTAAAATGTTTTTGTATTACAGAATTTTTAACCATGGGTTTTGAATAATTAAATTTCTCAGTATAGAAATCGCCCTGTAGTAGTTCAGCCAAATGTTTTACAATATAATAATTTTTAAACATATAGTGCTTTAATTTCCTTATATGAAACACGAATAATTTTCGATTGGCGAAGGCTGAACTCTTTTGTAAACTAAATCAGTTTGCTAATTAAAGCGATTTACATTTTTGGCAAAAAAAGATTAGCATAATTTTAAATATTGATATTATTTATTAGAATAAAAACACACACAATAACATGAGACTATGTGTAAAGGATATGTACGAGTGCAAAGTTGAAACAATAAAATGGACATAATTTATTGAAAACATTTTAACTTCCTTTCAGGAGTCATTATAATATTATTACATAATGGATCCTGTTTATACACTGAATATGTATATTGCTTTTTGTCAGCTTTTATGTATTTAAAAAAAATATATATATTTAATTAGAGGAAACATATTTTGTTCTTGATATCATATATAAAGCATTGCAGAGACAATTTAGATTGCTCTTTTAAGTAACCTCAGGGAAAATCATTAAAAATACCTTTTTCAAAAATAAAAAGGACCGACTAAACATTTCCTTTTCGGAAATAGAAAATTTGAAAGACCATAAAAGTTATTTTTTCAAAAAAATTGAAGTTGAAAGTCTTTGTATCAATATCGATATCCTTTTTATGAATTTTTTTTCTCTATATGTCTGCACATAAGAAGTTTGATTAGTAATCATAAAAAGATCTTTTTTGCACCAATTTTTTATGATTTCTTTATAAATATATTCTTTTCATAGTTGGTCGTTTTGGGAATTGAATAAATTGTGTCAAAATCATTAAGTGGATTGGTTATAAAGCATAAATTTATGAAAGCGCATATTTTATTTTTCTATCAAATATTTTCAGGACGATTTTTTTCTAAATACACAGCTGGATTTCAAAAATGCATTTAAATATGTAAAACATTTTTGACTGAACAGCGTGCTAATAGTAACGTATCGGTCAATATCCTTTTAAATTACGAGTATGTGATATATATATATATATATATATATATATATATATATATATATATATATATATATATATATATATATATATATATATATATATATATATATAGCCCGAATTCTCCAAACAATGTTAGACCGAGGGTAGAATATTAAATATGTTTTAACTTTTATAAAGTAACATATCCTTTAAATTAGTCACATATATAATGTATCGTGATTTGAATTTGATTTACTTTTTTAAGAGGTTTGGTCCAAAATCTAACAAAGGCTAAACAGGTCAGGTATACCGTAAATATTTTTATTTTATATATATTTTGTAACATTTTAAATTAAAATCAATCAGTCAATATAGGGTATATATAATATATAGTAAATATTAAAAGGCTATTTAAAATTTTTATGAAAGATAAGAATACAATCGACATAGAATGAGAAACGTGATGAAAATTACATAAAAATAGAAATATTAGCTTGTGTGTTCAATTTGTGTGACGTATTTTTAATTGGTCGTTTAAGTTAATTTGACGTTACCGCACCGAAAAACCTAAAATAAAAAAAATCCATGACGTTATCGCCACCTAATTTTCATTCATATTATTATAAAATATCTATTAAGTAACTTTTCCAATTAACCACTTAATTTTTCGTTGCTTCAGTCAATCAATCAAAATAAAATGCGGATCCGCTACAGGTATATTTTTTTAGCAGTCAAAAATGAAAATTAATTTTCAATTTATCAAAAATATTTTGTGCGATAATACATGAATGATATCAAATTATGCTTATAGGTTAAATAATAAAATATATTAGATATATGTACCATTCTTAGAATTTCTAAAAATATAAATTCAAGCATTTTATACTGTATTTAATATATTTTGGTGTTATACGCAACATACACATGCCGATCTCAATTTGTAGGTACACTATTATTTTTGATACTGCACGGTTGCTACAAGTACAACAAAAAAAACTAATCCATCGCTTAAAAAGAAAAAATTCCTATCAACCATTCGATAAATGTACAATACATAGATAACAAATTTCATAGCACAATATAATCATAATCATAAAACAATAAATGTTTTATACATATACATATATTCTATGTCGTTTCTAATATTATTGTAAATGATGTTAAACATAATTTTGCTAAACATATCATAATTAAATTTGAACGGGTAAACTAAATAGCTCGCCCACTGATAAAATTAGTTCAAACTGGTAAACTAATTGTGTATTGGATATTTGAATAGTGTGAGATGGAAAGAAAAATGTTGAGTAATTTTTTCTTTAAACCTTTCCGTTTTAATCGAAATAGTTCCTACTTTTGTTTTTGTTTATGTGATTTCATGGAAATTTTTAAAGATACCATCAATGCATATTAAGGTTTGGAAAGCCAAACGTTTGTTTATACACTATTTGGGTCAATGCTTCCTCCCCGGTTAATGATTGACAAGCGTCACAGGACAGTGTGGGGTTGGTCTGGAGACTTTGACCTAGGAAAACCCATTTCAAAATTCACCTTGGGCAAACGATTTAGAAATAATACTAGAAAACTACCGTTTAAAATTATTAATGGAAGTGTCGACACTAGTTTCATTCACCCACATTTTCGACATAAATCTAAAAGCTCTTCTCTTTCCAATTTAACAAATTCGCGTAATAATTTGATTCTGATTACGATCGGTAATGGCGATGAACACAACTATGACTCCCTGTTGTAGTGCATAATCCATGGGCCGAACCATAGACCATGTCAGTACAGGCTGGCATGGAGCAATGCATTGCGCAGATGGATATTCATAAACGCGAACCTGTATTCGTGCATCATCGATTTGGCGTAAAGTAGGACGTTCGGCCCCAGAAAAGATTGAAGGGATTAAAATAAAAATAAATAAATTTAAAAAGTCCTGCTTGTTAAAATTCAAGTAATAATGCTTCTAAGGAATGCTATTATCACCAGCGATTTTGCAACCAGGCTTTAACATGTAGTGTGGATGTGTCGACGGGCTTGGTAAGAATAGGGAAAAATTATCGTCGGGATGCCCGGAGGAAATCATGTGCAAAAACCGGATCCTATGGGCACTAAACGACTTTAGACCCTATAAATAGTCAGGCCCGGACGGTATCATTCCAGTGGAATTGCAAAAATACTCGTCGAGCATTCTCCCATGGCTGGAGGTGATCTTCAGGGGGTGTTTAAATCTGAATTATATTCCTAGGAAATGGACGGAGGTTAGGGTGATTTTTATCCCGAAAACAGGGAAGAATTCACAGACCTACCCAAAGGACCTAAGACATATAACTCTATCATCCTTTCTCTTGAAAACATTAGAAAGACTGATTGACGTGTACATACGTGCAAAAATAAAACCCAGTAATTGGGCGACTTCTCAGCATGCGTACTGGAAAGGAAGATCTGTGGACACGGCTCTGCATTCCCTGGTGCAAACAATTGTGAAATCAATCCACTCGAAAGAGTACTATATGGTAGCCTTCCTACCTTGGGTAGGTATCTAAGCACGATTAGGGAAGTCATGCAACACGCGCTCTTCATCATTACAAAGTGGGCTAGCAAATGTGAGCTGGGTATAAATCCATCCAAAACAGAGCTTGTACTCTTCTCCAAGAAATATAAAATTCCGGTAGTCGCCCCCCTACCTTAAAAGGCACGGCACCGGCCTTTACTGATAAGGCAAGATTTCTGGGTATAATTTTGGTTTGGATAGTAGGCTAAATTGGAAGCCCAATATTTTAAAGAGAGTAAAGAAGTCTACCATTGCTCTGTACTTATATAGGAACGCCGTCGGTAGGAGATGGGGTCTAAAACCAGAGCTGGTACACTGGCTCTTCACCGCTGTAGTCAGACCAATTCTGATGTATGGGGTGAGTGTGTGGTGGCTAGCACTAGACAAAAAAAACTTAACGGCCGGCTTGCTTATATTGAAACCGGAAATGGCAAATCTGGGGAGCCCTATAGCAGCGCTTGTTATGGCGCTTAAAAACGAGGCGATAGCCTCGGCTCAGAAGAGGTGGAATAACACCATAACATGCAATGTAGCGCGGCAAGTCTGGCCGAAACTGGACTTAAAGCGCTCCAAACACTAATATCCCTACGTAAACCTGTCTTAAGTATAGTCGTGGGGGTGCTCACAAGACACTGCCTCATTGGGGAGCATGAGAGGAGGCTTGTGTCAATGGCAAATGACTTCTGTAGAAGCTGTATGGATGAGGAAGAGTAAAAGACTGTGAGCCACTTCCTCTGCTCATGTCCGGCGCTAGCTTACAGTAGGTACCCACATCTGGGCAAGTATTGTTTCGACGGCCTTATGGATCTCGAGAACTGCAATGTGCGAAATATCTTACGCTACAGAAGTAGCTCTGAATGGTTCCAATGAAGGTGAAAGGGGAGTAGCGGATCCTTTGGTATCACAATGAACCGTCTCCGGTGTAAGTGTGCGTTAGCAGCCACGCTAACCTAACCTAATATGTGAAACTGATTGTCTTCTGATTCAAAATTTTATAACCGCAAAATCATCAAAAAAGTTAAAACTAAAATACCACCGGCAAGAGACCCCAGTCATTGATGGTCACTCTATCAGCCGTCTATTCATATTCAAAAAAAATTCGCGTACTAAATTAATCGATACTGGTGCCGATATTTTTAATATTCTCCCTAAAATTCGTTAAATTAATCCAACTATATTCCGAGTTTTAAGCTCTAAGCGACAAATGGTACGCCTGTTAAAGCATTCAGCACTAAATTTCTAAATTTAGATATTGACCTCAGGCGATCATTCGATTGCCGTGTCAATGCCTATCATCGGAGCGGAATTTCTTTAAAGAATCTGGATTACTTGGAGAAAGAGGCATATCGATCCGTTAACCTCTTCGTATGCAACATGTGCTTTACGACTAGCCAGGATCCATCTCTTTCAACCATCGACAGATCAGCACTACCCGTCAAATTTTCGGAAGTCACTCAGCGAACAAAAGGCTCCCAGTACGTCAAACACGAAATTAAACACAGACTAGAAAAACCAAACATGCTGTTGATAGCAAAGGTCGAGTTCGACACAATGATGGCGCAAGGGATTTGTAGATCTGTCTGATATCCCTAAAACTAGAATTTCAACTAAAATGACTTTCGGTATCCGGAATGCTGCTCTAACTTTTCAGAGATTTATGCATACCGTACTATTGGGACTAAACTTTACATTTGTCTATTTAGGCGACATATTAATAGCATCTAAATCTTTCGAAAAACATCTAGAACATCTGGAGATTGTTCTTAAAAAATTATCAGAATATGGTTTAATTATCAATCATTTTACCTAATTCTGAACGAATTAATGTTATTAAAAATTTAGATAGACCTTCAACAAACATCTCAAACGATTTTTGGACGTTTCAAATGCACCACATGACAAACAATTAAACTCGAATAAATTGGTCAGCTGAATCTATCGTACGTATACCATTAGCCAACGTCCATCAATCAATTGTAAATCCACCTTCCATGGAATAGTAAATAATTAATTTCAGATTAATCAAATTAAGTTAATTTCAATATTATCGACATATTACCTAAATACATAAAATTGACATAATTTGTATTAACCGCATCTAAACCAAATTAAGTCGCGCATGAAATTCTACATAATTAATATATGGAACGTACTCGTTTATGTATATTTATGAATAGAACTAGAAATTTATAAAATGTATGAATCGTAAAATACAAATCAATCAACTGCAAATAAAAATAGTTCTGATCATTCATAATTATAGTGGGACGATTGGTTATTTTTCTGTAATATTGAAATAAAGATTACACAGTAAATCAAAAATTATTGAACCAAAAGATTTTTTTTTTTTTTTTTTTTTTTTTTTGTTTGCTTCGCTCAAACCGTAATAAAATTTTTCCTCAATATTATTTTTTTTTATGCTTTTTGTAAAAGTTTTATTTATATTAAAAATCCATGTTTTCTTGAAACGAAAAATCATAAAATTATAAAAAAAAAATCGTATTATACAATTTGTGGAAAGCCAAAGTGTAAAAGTTTATTTTTAGACTTTTCTTGTTTATATATTGTTACTTATTTTAATTGATGTAGATTGTAGAATATTATGGATCAGTCTAATAACAACAACAATAGCAATAAAATATTAATGATGATAGAAAAATCTGGTTGGAAATCAATGAAGTAGGTAGGAATCTAAATGATATTTCCGTAGTAATGAAATGATTTCAACCGTTAAATTGAATTTGGATTCGGGTGTTTGGAAAATTATTAAATACGTCAAAGTGGAAATGTTTTTTTTTGCGTAAAACGATGTGAATGTCCTATCAATCGTAAACCAATTCAGTTTGAACAGGAAAAACATTTATAAATCGTTTTTTTTTTCATGATTGAGTTGATTTAGTATTGATTTATTATAATTATGGTTCAAGATCATGGCGGAATGAGCTTTTGCACCGCAAAAAAAGTAATATTAAAAATTTTGAAAAATGTACTGCAAGTTAGTTTTAATTTGAATTGGGCTGAATTTAATCTTTTTTAATTACTAAACGAACTAATAAGCCATAGTACTATTATAGGCTGCCTTCTGCTTCAAACGCCGCCATTTCTTTAATCACATTTTGAAAAATTTAAGGAATATTAATGCCGATCACAATATTTGTAGCCTGAATCTGGTTACCGATATAACTAAAGATTATCAATGGTAGTAGTTGGTAATTTAACCCTTTCAAGTAGATTTGACAATGTATGTGAAGTTAGCCCGAAAACTAGCCCGAAAATATTTTTGGATTGTGTCTTTGCTAAATTTAGTTATAATTTCGATCTGTCCCGAAATCTTGGTAATAAACGTGTTTTATTAGTATTCATCCCGAAAAAAATACCAAGTCATCAAAACGTTGCAATGCCAAATTATAAGTAAAACGAAATAGTTTTTTATGTCATTGGTGAATATTGTAAATTTAAGCTAGAATAGTTTTCATATAAAGACTTATTTTGATATTTCGTTATGGAACTAGCTTCACAGGGATTTCCAAACATATCGGCTGATGGCAGAAGTTACTTTGGTGTATCCTTAATTCAATCTATATAGGTCTTTTGCCACATGAGGTCCATTTATGCTCTTTACAAAATATTCTATAAACACTAATCGGGAAAAATATTAAACCTGGCCATTTCAACACATGTGGCCGAAATCACAGGGATTTCCAAACCCATCGGCTGATGCCAGAAGTTACTTAGGTGTATCCCTAATTCAATCTATATAGCCTTTTTATCACATGAGGTTCATTTATGGTCTTTACAAAATATTATATAAACACTATTCGGGAAAAATATTAAACCTGGCCATTTCAACACATGTGGCCGATATTACAGGGATTTCCAAACATATCGGCTGATGCTAGAAGTTCCTTTGGTGCATCCTTAATTCAATCTATATAGCTCTTTTGCCACATGCGGTCCATTTATGGTCTTTACAAAATATTCTATGAACACTATTCGGGGAAAATATTAAACCTGGCCATTTCAACACATGTGGCCGAGATCACAGGGATTTCCAAACATATCGGCTGATGCCAGAAGTTACTTTGGTGTATCCTTAATTCAATCTATATAGCCTTTTTACCACATGAGGCCCATTTATGGGCTTTACAAAATATTCTATAAACACTATTCGGGAAAAAAATTAAACCTGGCCATTTCAACACATGTGGCCGATATTACAGGGATTTCCAAACATATCGGCTGATGCCAGAAGTTACTTTGGTGTATCTTTGATTCAATCTATATAGCTTTTGTGCCACATGAGGTACATTTATGGTCTTTACAAAATATTCTATAAACACTAATCGGGAAAAATATTAAACTGCCATTTTAATACATGTGGCCGAGATCACAGGGATTTCCAAACATATCGGCTGATGCCGAAAGTTACTTTGCTATATCCTTAATTCTATCTATATAGCCCTTTTGCCACATGAGGTCTATTTATGGTCTTTACAAAATATTCTATAAACACTAATCGGGAAAAAAATTAAACCTGGCCATTTCAACACATGTGGCCGAGATCACAGGGATTTCCAAACCCATCTGCTGATGCCGAAAGTTACTTTGGTATATCCTTAATTCTATCTATATAGCCCTTTTGCTATATAGATAGAATTAAGGTCTATTTATGGTCTTTACAAAATATTCTATAAACACTATTCGGGAAAAATATTAAACCTGGCCATTTCAACACATGTGGTCGATATTACAGGGATTTCCAAACATATCGGTTGATGCCAGAAGCTACTTTGGTGTATCTTTAAATCAATCTATATAGCTCTTTTGCCACATGAGGCATCTATGTTACAAACACATGAGGCAAAGTGTTTCCAAATAAAATAAAATCAAATTTGGATTTGGCCTTGCAGCTGTACTACATTTGGCGAAAATAATTCCACCAACTGGGTTGGGTATTCGATATTTTTTGACAACTAATTTAGTTAAAATAGTTAAAATTTTAATTACTGATAACACAGTAATTTAAATGCTGAAACAACGAAAAAATAACGCCACGGGGACCATTAGAATCAACAATTTTGCTAGCCCTCCTTTTTTTGAGTGATAAAGATTTAAAATTGAAAGGTCGAGGATCCCATGGTGAAGTGTGTAGCTTGGATGGCAACCTATGCATTATAAAATGACAAGACAATAAACCCATCTACCTTACGTCGAATTGTACGGGCGTACAATACTCTACCACTCCGCGAAGTGGAGGAATCGATGGTAACGTTTGACGAAGAATTTGGTCAAGATGTCGATAATTGGTTCGAGACTTTTGAAGAAAGTGCAATCACGTTTAAATTGTGTGAGATACAAAAATATGTTTAATTACGTAAGCACTTGCGACGTCCAGCAAAGCTGGCGGTAGAAGCAAGTCCAGCAACTAATAATTGGGAAATTCTTAAACAATTTCTACAAGAAGAATTTGAGTCTCAACTGACTAGTTTAGACATACATAGAAAATTCTCTTAATTATTAAATTAAGCTTTTCAGCTAACGATGAAAAAAGGAGCTAAGTGCTAAAATAGCCAGATGGGCAATGTACTTGCAAGAGTACGACTGTGAGGTTCCGCATAGGTCTGGAAGTGCTATGCGTCACGTTGACGCGCTGAGTAGAAACCCGATCGTTTTAATAGTTGAGATTGGAATTTTACAAAGAATAAGAAAGCCCAAAGTCAAGACAAGGAGTGACAGCTGACAGCAGAAATTCTAAAAGAGCGAGAATACAAAGGATATTCTTTTCGAAACGGAATCTTGTTTAAATTTATCGATAGAAGTCACGTAGTCACGGTGCCTAGAATTATACAGAATGAAATATTGAAAAGCATTCATGAAAACGGGCACATCAGCAAACAGAGAGTGGAGGCCGTGGCAAAACAGGATTACGACATACCAAAGCTGACTAAAAGAGTCAACGAAATAATATCTAACTGTGTAAATTGTATTCTGGCAACAAAAAAATACGGAAAGCAAGAATGTTATTTCACCCGATATATAAATACGATGTTCCACTTGATCATCTAGAACCATTACCATCAACCGCAAATAATTACAAATACTTATTTGTTGTTGTTGATGGATTTACTAAATTCACATGGATACATCCGGTTGAGGCGACATTAACTGGAATCAATTTGGAAACCCAAAAAGGATAATTTCTGATAGAGGAACAGCATTTACGTTGAACAATTTTAAGGAGTATTGTGTTCAACAAAAAATACACTATATAAAAATTACAACAGGAGTTCCAAGGGGCAACGGACAGGTGAAGCGTATTAATGGAATGATTATTCCCATTTTAACCAAATTGTCATTGGCGGAATGCTAGCAGATCAATTCCACAAGTAGTCGAAGTACTAACAGCACACATTTTAAACTTATGTTTGGAGTTGATATGTCCAGGTCAGAAAACCACGATTTGACCAAAATAATCGAGGAAGAGCTGATTAATGAGTTCAACGACAAGAGGGCCAATTTACGTGAAGACGCTAAGCAGCAAATAAAAAATGTCCAAGATGAGAATAAAAAATATAAAGTAGGCGAATTAGTGGCAATAAGCCGCACGCAGTTTGGGACAGGATTAAAAATTCGTGCGAAGTATTTCGGTCCGTATGAAATTACTGCCATTAGTGGGATTGATGTGAAGAAGGTAGGAACGATGTGAAGAAGGTAGGAAATACACTAAAAACTTCTGCGTCTGCAGACTTGTTAAAGCCATGGGTGAGTTATGATGCAAAAGATACCGACTCTTCCGAGGCGGAAGAGTTTGAATGATGGCCGAGTGTGGGACAAGTGTTGCCATTGTAACATTTTACCCATATACTAAATTAACGCCGCCACTGGATGAAAAAACGGAAACGAGCGATATAACAATTAGTCGAAAAGTAAACGTTATATATATATATATATATATATATATATATATATATATATATATATATATATATATATATATATATATTGACTTGTTAATACACTTAAAAAAATACAATAATGATAGCCATGCATCTTTTTGCATGCCCCTTGTTGAGATTTAACGATAGATATTTACCAAGTTCTACAAATTGACGAAAATGACTAATTATTGATACGGTATGGACGAACTATCATTATTTACTAGTTATATTATTACATATTATGATTAAGTAAAAAAATGTTTACAACATAATAATGATGTGGTACTTAAAATAAAAAGATTTTATTGTTTTTATTTGATTCACAAATTGTCCGATATAAATTCTGTAAACTAAAAAATTATAATGGTTTTTTCTAAGAAATTTTCGCCTTTTGCGTTTATTCAATTATCTTATTTTTCTTATTTATATGGCCAAAAAAACAAAAAAAATATTTATTTATTTTTTTTTGCAAAATATAATGGAACTTGAATTAAAGTAACGTGCTTTCGTCCTTAATTTAACAAAAACAACGAATCCTACACCGTTGGCTTTAAAATGATATTGACGTTTGTCGATACATTTTATCATGATTTGGAAAGCAATAACAAGTAATTTATGATTAGATTTCCATCATTAATTTTGTTGTCACATCTCATTAAAATATATACAAATCAAATTCATCCACCATGAAATTAATTTAATTATTTAGTGTTTGTGCGTGTGTGTTTGTGTAGGTAACAAATGTGTGGCCACTTACTAAACAAAGCATACACAAATGTTAATTACATTTCTTATATACATATACCTTAGTCTTAAAACGACTTATGCTGTACGTTGTATATGTACACAAAGTAAACTTAATAATTCATTTATGATAAACAACCTGTTAAAGAATTCTATACTTGTTGCTCAACACTAACATACTAAACCATACGAGAGTATATTGTATTTTGTTTTAGAATAAATAAAGAAAATCCAATTTCTCTTAGATTGGAAATTCTTTTATTTAATTTTCTTCTTTCTGGTGCTATAAAACGATCTTCTCTTATAAAACATTTCAAGTTTCTTAGATTAATATTTATATATTTAAAATTATATTTGGTGACTTAAAAAGCACAAATATCTCTTAAAACTCGGTCTTTTATTTATTTATTTTATTTTGTCTTTTACTTGTGACTGGTTTTTGAACCAGAAAAGAAATTCGTTTACATTATAAAACATAATGAATCATAATGTACAATTTGTCGTGGCGTATGAATCCTTTTGAGGATTTCTAATGTTAACAGAGAACATGACGTCTCTTGGATATTTGATATTTACAACATACATATATAAATAAATATTTGTTAATGGAAATGCTTCAAGAAAATAAATTTGGAAAATTCCCATGTTAATGTTTATGATTCTAACAAATCATACATATATATGTACATATGTTTGTATGGAGTCGTTTCTTAAAAGGATGTATGTTTTGAGTACATAAACATGATGTAAATAGAATTTTCTATAGATCAAATTTACTGTTTAATCCTGGTGTATTATTTAATGGAGAGCTTTCAATTTTTTCAAAAATACTCTAGAGTACTGATTTGTGTTATTTACTTAATGAATTTAAGTTTGGTATACACATATTTACCAATGTAATACAATTAATAGAAATTGATTTATTTTCAAAGATATTGAATATATGATTGAGATGTTTGAACTGTAACGGAACGACTTATGCTGTGTGCCTTAATCGACTAAACTAACTAAACTAAATTATAACGAGTTAGTTTATGCTATTTCTAGATAGATGGAACTACACAAAAGTAGACAAAAGTCGCTAACTGTGTCTCAACTTGAAACTAAACTAAACCAAAAAGTACTATAGTTTATTTATAGTTAAAAATTATTATAGTTATTTCATAGTTTTTGTGAAAAGTCACCGAAAAGTTACGTCGGAAATTTACTTTTCAGCTACCACCTATGAGACAATAAAACAATTTGAAAAGTTTAGTTTGGAAAGTCGATTAAAGCACACAGCATTAGTGCTAACTAAGGTGCGACTGAGTGCAACTAACAAATCTAAAACTAACAAATATGGAGTGTGCTACATTCAAACAAATTATGTTAAACTAATGGTAAACCCACAGTGATCTTCATTTCGGTGCTCTCCACCCGCCCTAACGGCGATACCCGGACCTAAATCCGGTATGTCCCTTTTACAGTATATGCCAGTCTATGCTAATAACTACCTTATCACGGGATTCCATCAGACTAAAACCATTACCTAAGTGATATGGCATTGACACGCCACAGAAATATTCTTAACATAATTATTAGTACATGTATTTGGAAAGATTGAAATTATATAAATGACCAGTGAATTATATAAATGGCCAGCGATTATATTCACTTTATGTCCTTGGCTCCTGAGCATGAAACATTCACAACTTTGGACGAAACTTTGGACGAAACTTCAACATCCTTATCATCTAATGCCTGCAATTTACGAAGTAGCACATAGCTTGATTTGTGATTTATTTTATGCTGTCCAAATGTGGATCAAACTCCTCAAAGCTCCAGCTATTTCGTCTAGGTGTTGATCCCAGTTTTTATGATCATTCTTTATGTAGGATCGAATTGCTGACAACACAAATCGATTCACGCGTTCCGAGGCGTTCGCTTGGGGAGAATATATTGCAACGAAATCGTGTTTTACTCCATACTTTTGAATTAGTTCCGCTAATAATGCCGTTTAAATTGTGGGCCGTTATCGGAAAAAAGTATTTCGTGTACATCGTGGACATGGAAAATTGTTTGTTCCAAGAACTGACATACTTTGGCGGCTGAAGCTGAACGAAATGGTTCGAGTATTGGATAACGAGTAAAGGGATCCAAAATTATGATCTTGTGAGTAAAGCCATTTGAAGTACGTGGATATGGCCCTAATGGTCTGATTGACTCGATGAACTTGCCCATTACTGGCCGAGTCCAGAAATTAACGGGCTTGCTAATTTTGCAGTTGTCACATTTATTAACAAAACCCTTGACCTGTGCTGCCATTGATGTTCAATGGAATTGACGTCGTAAAATTGGTGAGCAGCGGAAGGTGGATTGTGTGCTTTTGTAATTAAATCATCGGTCAAGCTTGTTGGCACTAATAACTTCCATGGAGAAATGCCTATTTCAGTATAGTCAGTATTGGTGAGTCGAATAAATATTCGTCCATCTTTTACCTTAAAATTCGTCCTGGCTTTTGGGTTTTCTGACAGTGCCTTAAGAACATACACACACAGTGTGTCACAGATAGTGCCTTAGGTAGTCCGAATCTTGGAAAGTTGGTGAATTCAAGTTTATATGAAGGGGACTATTTTTAGTTATCATCAGTTCCTCGATATTCACGCGTGACAGACTATCAGGGACAACATTTTGGGTGCCTTTCCTGTATTCAATTGAAAACTTGTGGTGTTGCAATTTTAACGCCTATCTAGCTAAACGGCCCGAAAGGTCTTTTTGGTCCATCAGCCATTTTATGCTGAAATGGTCAGTTATGATGGTGAATGGGTAACCTTCGATGTAGGGTCTAAACTTTTTCACACTCATCACTGCAGCTAAACACTCTAGCTCCGTGACTGTATAGTTCCGCTGCGCTTTATTTAATTTTGAAGACCTATACGCAATCGGGTGCCCTTCCTCCCCTCTTTTCTGAAATAACACGCTACCGATTCCGGTCGTGCTTGCATCACACTGAATATAAAACTGTTCTTCAAAATCTGGGTTAACCAATACCGGAGCTGAAATTAAAGATTGCTTGAGTAGTTCAAATGCTTTCTGGGCTTGTTGATTCCATTTAGGCTTCACATTTTTCCTCAATAGGTCACTAATGGGTGCTGCTAATGTCGAATAATTACTGGTGAGGAATGACTTTGTGCATAAGTCGGCACATCGTTTGGGCCAAATTAAACAGCCCAAACGTCGTGACGAAGAACTGGTAGTGTGGACGCCTTGGGACGGAATGGTGTCTTATCACTTGACTCATAATCTAGGGGTATTTGCCAGAAGGCGTCTTTTCACGACACAGGAAGTACACCTACGCCTTTTTGGCGGATTCCATGACCTACAGCGGGTTTTTAATAACAACTTAAACATGCATATATATTCTTGCAATACCATCAAAACCATTAGGTGAAAACATTGCGAGTAAGCAACCTTTACAAGTGTAGAAACTTGATACCATTTACAAAAACTACTTATATCCAATGCTATACTTCTCAGTTAAATACTTATAATAACCAATACATTTTCCTTAAAGAAACATGCATTATTGGAAATTTCGAACCACATCCAAACACAGCAATCAAAACACAAAAATGTGGAAAACGCGGAGATCCGAAATAACAATAAATAAATTATTAAACAATATTATACAGAAACTATGTAAAAGCTCGTCAATGTGGATAACATCCAACTCAAACTTCTTAAGAGTGAAAATTAGATGAATGACCAAGATTGAAATAACTGTTTTATGATTTTTCCTATTGTTTGGGCGCCACTGTAACAAAATTACTAAATCATTTATCTAAAGATTATTACTTTTATTTTTGAAACATTTAAGCCAAACTAAACTTCTATCAAAAACCATTACATAGTAAGTCATCTCTTATAGAACAAAATGTTTGAATCGTCATAGGAATACAGTAGTAATCGCCAACAAAATTTCGATAACGTTTGACGATTAAGGTACTTAAAATATTTGACACCTATTTAATATTAAAATTAACAAAAAAAAATGTTCATAACAAATTGAAAGCTATTTGCATGTAAGTAACCTGACATCCTCCTTGTGATCTTAAAAATTTCCATAAACAATCGATTCTATATATTAATCCAATTTTTTTGTATTTCTTCAGAAAACAGCTTCTGAAACAAAACATATAAGTATACCGGTGTAATCAATCTACAGCCGTACAATATTGTGTAACATAAATGTAAATTAATGATTAAGGCAAACACAAAATAAATATGTAAATTTTATCGTGACATAAAACACGAAAAAAGAAAATATTTATGTTTCGTACATAATATATCGGAGACATATATTTTTCCTAAGATAAAATAATGTAACATTGCGCCTTGGTATGTTTTTTGATTCTATTATGATTTTATAACAAATTTATGACTGTAAATCTAAATCTTAGCAAAATGTAGTAATTATAGTATTGTTTACAATATATAAGTGATTAAAAAATTTGTCTGACATGACTTAATCGTATTTAGAAAATTTAAATAAATTCCTTGATTCACAATTTTTATAGTAGTTCAACATGAATTGAAACGAGAAATAGGATATAAAGGAAAACTATAGTTAATTCCATCAACATTTAAAATTTTAATGGATTTCTATAACTACAAAAACATAGAGCAGTTATATTATAATATGTATATAATATTATAATCCATGAAACGCTATGTAGTCTGTATTTACATCATGGAAAATAGTATACATCAAATAATTAGAGCTAAACTTTAAAATATTTTTCGTTAGCTATTCTTTATGTTTTTAAAAAAAAATCGTTTGTTTATTTTGCGTGGAAAATTGTTCATTCGGAATCAATATTAAATCACCAAACGAAAAATAGAAGTTTTTAAAACTGAAAAAATTTAAAAATTAAACAATTCTATGGAAATTAGCAATTTAAATTGAAAGCTTTTTAAATTAACTTTAAAATTTTAAGATTAAACTTTTGCTTACC
This sequence comes from Tipula confusa, assembly GCA_963556175.1. Classification (NCBI taxonomy): domain Eukaryota; kingdom Metazoa; phylum Arthropoda; class Insecta; order Diptera; family Tipulidae; genus Tipula; species Tipula confusa. Next base: position 178,994,375 of record OY744477.1, read on the forward strand.
ATTAAACAAAAATATAAAATTGACTAAGCTATCCTGGTTTAATGATTCGTAACATGAATTATAATAAATTAGTAACTGAGTCCGATTTCTTATACTTTATGCACAACAATTTATCGACTGTACTAATTATTCGGTTACAGACTGCTTGTTCTACGTCAATCTGAGACTACATAATATACCAGCGCTACTGAAATAAATAAATCAATAAACCGCGATACACCTTTATCCGTGGATATATATATATATATATATATATATATATATATATATATATATATATATATCCATGTATAAAATACATAGGTAAAGTCAATAAAAATTGTTTCACTTTCTATATTTGCTGACTGTTAATCTTTTTAACGAAATATTTTTTTTCATCTTGTTTAAATAAGATTTCCATCTAAAAAATAAAATAAAAAAAACGCAAACGAGATTTTTAGAAAATTGAGTTTTATATACTTCATGTTTTCAATTTCAACGATGGGAAAACCTACACACATCGAAAGACATACAGCCAAAAAAACGATGTTTCTTAATGTATGTTTTTCCGGTTTTATTTACCAAAAGATAATATACCAAAAATTTAAATTAATGTAAACCCTTCAAAATAAGTGTATGAGGAATTAGATAGGATGTGAAGTCGTTACCTCATATATAATGTAGGTACCCTAAATGTGATAAAATTGGATAACAAATTTATCAATATTTTTTGACAATTATCTTACGCTTATTTAGTTAACAAAATTATTGTCCATTGCTTATATTATTTATGAAAAGACATTTAACAACAGAATTAACAATTATACGGTCATAAATAATTAAAATTTTATTGATTATGTTTTTTAAAGTATGTCTTAAAAAAATTATTCTTAAAATAATTCTTTATAGTAAGTAAATATTATATTATATGCACAGTCGTATTATTGTGCCAAAAGGTATGTGTACAAAAACTAAGCAACAATTTTAATGAATATAATATATATATATATATATATATATATATATATATATATATATATATATATATATATATATATATTATATATACATATATATATATATATATATATATATATATATATATATATATATATATATATATATATATATATATATATATATAAATAGTCCAACTCAATGCAGACGATGCCAAATGTTTGAGCATGGATCGTCGTTTTATTTTAAAGTCGAGAGATTCTTCAAGTGTAATGAACCACTGCATGCAGTAAACTACTGCTCGATCGCTCCAATTAATGCAAAATGTGCAAACTTCAAATCACAAAGAATGTGCAAATTAACAATAAAATCCAAAATTCTAAGTTTCCAATCTAAAAAAGCTAATAAAAAGTACCAACAAATACAAATGAGGATTTCCCGAAGCTAAACCCACCAAAGCAAACATCCTTACAATTTACATAGAATTAAAAATTCTACAGAAAGAAAAACCAGTTCTGAAACAAAAAGAAGCCATCAACAAAAAATTAATCGAGCTGCAAACAGAGCTTGCTATTACAAAAATTATAGACGACAACTGTAGCAAAGCAAGCGATTTATCATCAGTCGTAACAAGTAATGCGACAAAGGTAGATAACTGGATTAAAGATAATAAAAAATATAATCGACAGCCAAAACTCAAATCATGGGTCGACTCCGTTGTCAATAATGCAGCCAGTTTAAGACGACAATCAATGGTCGATAATGAAAATAGTAATTATCGACGTCAACGTGACCATCTCGACAAAGACCTGCCAAAGGTTAAAATTTGGAAATTCATGAGATGGATTGGAAAAAGAGCAGATGCATCGAGTCAACTGATGACACCTTCAGCAAAGAAACAGGTGGAAATCGACAAATCCAAAAACAAAGATGCATTCAAAAAAGATGTGACGTATACTATCGTCAAAAACAACGCCCAAAAACAATGTCAGTTCTGTAAGACAACTGTTCATAAATTAAGTGATTGTGACAAATTTCTAAAATCTGATGTCAATCGAAAATGGAATTTTATCACAAAAAATCTATATTGTTTTTTTTTGTTTAAGCCCAGGACACATACTGAAGTTTTGAAAACAGCGAAAAAGGCGGCATCAACAACTGCAGCCGCCCTCATCATTAGTTACCCCATAAAACAAATAATGATAAAGTAATTGAGGCGCCGGCAGACATAAATTGCCTCGTAAACAATACCCCGCACAGGGTATTGCTCAAAATAGTTCCCGTCAAACTGAAAGGTCCCAAGATGACGATTGAAACATTTCCATTATTGGATGACGCATTCACTGACTGGGAATATTGACGAGCCCGATTTCCAAACCGACAAATCTCAAACAGAGAAAGACGATATCAACGTTTTACACGAGTTAGTAAAAGAGCAGTGGAAGTTCGAATCATGTGGAACAAAACTCGAGATAGAACTCAGATTATCTGTAGACGACAAACGATGTAACAAGATCCTGGAACACACAATTCGACGTATAGATAGTAGAAGATTCGAATGCGGACTTTTACGGAAAGACGACTGCCCAAATCTCCCTGAGAGTAAAATCACTGCCATTTCTCGTTTACACTGTCTGGAGAGAAAAATGGATAAACATTCAAATTTTGCAGCATTGTATTTCCAGAAAATGAAACAGTACATCGACAAAGGATATCTGAAGAAAATATCCACGAATAACATCGACAGGGCAAATCCAAAATCATGGTATTTACCTCACTTCGAAGTGGTAAACCCAAACAAGCCAAACAAACTGTGGATCGTATTTGACGCTGCATCCAAATCCAACGGGAAATGTCTAAATGATTTCTTATTATCTGGACCCAACTTGTACAATTCATTACCAAACATCCTGATTAATTTCCGCATCCAACCAGTCGCATTCGTCGCCGACATAAAAGAAATGTTTCTACAAGTTCGCGCCGAAGACCGACCAGCCCAACGAATGGTATGGAGGGGAATGGATCAACATCGAGAGCCAGACATTTTTGAGATTTAAGTGGTATTTTTTGGTTCCACGATCTGTGTCTGGCTCAGGAAGTAAAAAATTAAAATACCCGCGAGTTCATGGCGGAGTACCCGGAAGCGAGTAATGAAATAATTAAAAATCATTATATGCACGGTTATTTGGGTGGTGCAACAGACGAGCCAAAAGCGATTAGACTAATCAAAGACGTCATTGCTGTTCTCAAAAAATGCAATTTTGTGATTAGCAATTGGGTTGCCAATTCAAAAGCTGTTTTGGAAACTATCGACGGTAATTTAAGTGTAAACAACGGTGAACAACTAAATCTCGATGACAACCGACAAATAGAGCGAATTTTAGGAATGTGGTGGAACTGATAATTTTGAGTACTCCCTAAACTTCACCAAAATACAACCAGACATCATCAACCTGTCGAGACGACCGACGAAGTGAGAAGTATTGAAAATAATTATGTCGATTTTCGATCCTTTGGGACTCCTATCGAATATTCTAACTGGCGGAAAAATTCTCATGCAAAAAATATGGGAAAGTGCTATCAACTGGGATGACGAAATCACCAAACGACAGTAAGACATGTGGAAAAATTGGGTTACAAATCTACATAAGGTTAGGACACTACAGATTCCTCGAAGATACACGTCGTTCTCAATAACCGATAGTCAAATAGAACTTCATATTTTTTGTGACGCACCTCAAGATGCATTTGCTGCTGTTGCATTTTTGCGGTTCAAACACGAAGACGATGTGCAATGAGCATTGGTAAACGCAAAGTCCCGCAAAGTAGTTACTAGCGGCTCTTTTGGGTGCGAGGTTGACCACGTTCTTCAGAAAATCGCTGAATCTCAACATAGATGCGATATATCTTTGGAGTGATTCAGAAAATACTTTTCAAGTCACACGCTAGACGGTTCAAAGTTTTCGTCGCTCAGAGAGTTGGCAAAATTCAGGAGTTGAAGAAGTAAAAATCGAGTACGTCAACTATTTGGAAATTGCACACGACCTATCAAGTAACGCTTTCATGTTTGTATTTCGACAATTCGGCAGTCGACGAAGATTCCCTGAAGAGATGTACTCAGACAACCGGACAAACTTTAGGAAAGCCGAAAAGGAAATAGCCGATGCAATTGCTAATTGGAATCACGACGAAATGCAACAGACGTTTACCATGAAGAATTGCAGATGGTATTTTAATCTGTCAGCTGCACCACATATGGATGGCGCCTGGGAGCTTCTTATACGATTAATTAAACAACACCTATTCGAAATGCTGAAGGAGAGACATCCCCATTAATATGTGCTTAAGAATACTATTCTACGAGATCGAAAATATTTTAAATAGCCGGCCGCTGACAAATGTGCCATTGGACTCCGCGCCGATGCAGAACCATTAACACCAAACCATTTTTTAATTGGACCATCATATGCCAGTTTCCGGTTTGCACAAAGACCTGATTCACCTAAACCGTTGGAAGGCCACTCAACAACTGTTGGAACAGTTCTGGAAAAGATGGATTAAAGAATACTTGTCGCACATCATCATTTCCACCAAATGGACGACAGAGTCCCGAAACATTGAGTTAGGATATATATATATATATATATATATATATATATATATATATATATATATATATATATATATATATATATATATTTATATATATATACTTATATATATATATATATATATATATATATATATATATATATACATATATATATATATATATATATATATATTATATATATATATATATATATATATATATATATATATATATATATATATATATATATATGTATATATATATATATATATATATATATATATAAATATATTTATTTATATATATATATATATATATATATATATATATATATATATATATATATATATATATATATATATATATATATATATATATATATATATATTGTATATACAGTATAATATAAGGAGCACTTTGCAGGTAATAAACAGACTGAACTATTTACCATATTTTTTTAAAGCAATGCCGAATTAGTAGTAGTAAAATCACAGAATATGTTCTATAATTTAGATAATACAGATTAAGTTTTAATTCAAACATGAAATTTACTTTAATAAACATACGAGTATCAGAGTAAATATTATATATTTAACTTAATGATTTAATCCGATTTAAGTACAACAAAAATAAAAATTAATTAGATATTTATATATTCTCAAGATTTTAATTTTAAAAAAAAATTTCGTATTCCTTCCCTGGATACATTTTTTAATCATTAAACTTTAATTAGTCAAAGTAATTTTTCTTTATAATTTAGCACTTATACGCTTTAATTAAAAAACAAATTTAGATTTATGTAAACATTTGATCTTATGTGCTGTGTGTGTGCCTAAAGGTTTAGGTTCGGATTGATTCGATATTATTTCATTTAGAAATAAATTCATCTTCCGAAATGCGATCAAAAATTCTGGTTAAAAAAACATAAGCTCGCATATGTTATGTTTCAACCATAATTAGAACTATATCTAAAGGTGACCTATTTCTTTAATATCATATAAAAAATGCTATGTAATTAATAAACATTAAAAATGATTCAGCAAATATAACAAATGAGTATCCTAGTCTATAACAAATAATAACATTATTACTATCCTAGATCATATTATGTTATAGTGCGATTAATATCTTCCTGAAAATAGATTAAGTTTCATATTAAGGTACAGTGAAACATTTAATATATAATCGGCTAAATTTGTATTAAAATAGTGGCATGGGGTTTTAATTTTAATTTCCTTATATTATTGTTGTTGTCATTTTAGTTAATTTTCATTTAAATAGAAATTAGAAAAACGTTGACTAATCTATTGGAAAATTGGCTTAATGATGACAACAACACAAGCAACTTTTTTACTAAGAAATAATTAATTTAACTATTAAATATTTTGAATAAGTTTAAACATTTTTTTTTTTTAAATTTTAATCGAAAAAAATTCTATAATTAATGATGCATAATTAATATTATAACAAAAGATTTTGTAGTTTTAATTTTATGCTATTTTGATGTTTTTTTTTTTTAGGCATGGTCACCAATAAGAAGTTCATTTGATTTAACATCACCGCATAAAAAATTTCATACAATTACAGGTAATATATATAAAAAATTTTATTAGTTAAAAAAAACCTTTCAGACCTTTCAGGTACTGTATATGATGTGGTAAAATCAAAACAGTTTTTCATAATCAGCAAATCCCATATGTCACATGAAATGTGTCACATTTTTAACCTGTTGATTTTCTTTACATAAATCTATAAAATAAAACTGTAAAGTTCATAAAGTATTTTCATGATTTAATAACATAATTATAAATGAAAATTTTAATCTGATCCATGTTTCGTTTTTTTTTTTTTATCGAATATAATAATAAATTATAATACGAGTTTTTATCTTTATTCGACGATACGACTAACTTTAGGTAAAGCGAAGAAAATTTTGGCATTTTTATAGCACACCAGTGACACGATTATTAAATTTTGATTGATATTTATATCGTTTGTAATGAGAGGAATAAGGCTAATATACTTATATATATATATATATATATATATATATATATATATATATATATATATATATATATATATATATATATTTATATATATATATATATATATATATATATATATATATATAATATTTTTTTTTTAAATCGAAATATTTGCAAAGACATCAAATTAAATGATCTGGTACTCGACACAATACAAAATAACAGAAAAAAATCTAATTTTCAAGATTTTTCTATAGTGTTTTCTTTGCAGGAAAAATAAATTTGTTAAAATTGAATTTTTTTTCCGTTCCCAGTATTTTAATGACAGTGATGTGGTGTATTTCAATAAACCGAAATAGAGTTTGTGGTAGAATGGTTAAAGGGTTTTTGTATTCTCGGTTGTTAAATAAATTCACGATAATATCAAAATGATATTTTTTTATCAATGTACACATTCAAATTGACTAAAAAATGTCGATATATAAATAAATATAGTTTGGACTATATATATGTTGGATTTCAATTAGAGATACCACATACAGTGTTTGTTTAGTTATTATATGTATCACTATAATGTATATGTTTTACATCGATATTCGACATGAGAAAATTAATGTCACAATTCAATCATTGATTTGAATGGATTGAGTAAGACCTGAAGGGGTTTTAAGCGATTTCAAGACAGGTGAATAATAGCTATATAATTATTTATTTAGTACTAAACTTGAATGTCATAATTATATTGTTCCATGTCATATATAAACACAGTATCGATATAAATAATCTTTATAGTTTTAACTAATATAGAGTTTTACTAATTTGATAATGGATAAATTTATCTAAAAATTTTAATAATAATCTAAACGTTAATCTAAACACAATTAGTTACAAGTACTTAGTTTCATTGCAGACGCGGTAATTAACAACCAAATTTTTAAGTACCTAGTTTGAGTAAAAAATTCTTATATAATATCTAATTATTTAGTCCCTGCAAAAATTATAGTTTTCGTACAATTAAGAAATCACAGGAAAACGTACCAAACGCTTCACCTGTAAAGGTTTGCTAAGCGAAGATATGAAAACTCACTACCAAAATCATTTTAGCAATAGAATTGTGGAAACCAATCACTGTACGCGCCCAAAGAACTGAAACCGAAAACATTAGTATTACGAAGACTGACGGAAAACGAAGACCTCAACGAAGTAAAAACGAACAGTGAGACCGAAAGAGCTTAATGAGATCAAAAAGAGCTGATCAACACAAAAAAATTATTACCATTGTACATCGTTCAATTTAGTCCGAATACCCCATTAAATTTGGTTTACAATATCAAAATTCTAAATTATCAAAAAATTGAATGGCGAACATTAAATAAAACGGATGACATAATGCAATGCAAAAACTGCCAGAGATACGGTCATACAGCTTACAACTTTAACCTTGATTTTAGATGTGTGAAATGTGCAAACGCGCATATGCCGGGCGAATGCCCCATAAACGAAGATGTCACAAAAGACAAGATATACTGTATTAATTGTAACAAGACGGGTCATCCGGCCTCATATAAAGGTTGTCCAATCTACCAGGCAATGCTGGTACGCCTCAAGAAACGGATAGAAGAAAGGAAAAGAAGCAATTGGCCCAACAAACACCCAAACTATTTATATATATATATATATATATATATATATATATATATATATATATATATATATATATATATTATATTATTATATATATATATATATATATATATATATATATATATATATATATATATATATATATATATATATATATATATATATATATATATATATATATATATATATATATATATATATATATATATATATATATATATATATATATATATATATATATATATATATATATATATATACATATATATATATATATATATATATATATATATATATATATATATATATATATATATATATATATATATATATATATATATATATATATATATATAGTTCAATCAAAATATAGAAGGAGAACGATACATGAAAAGATGATAGGAGGACCAGCATTAACACACCAACAACAACAAAAACAGCAACATCAACACATCAACGACACGACAGTACAAAATTTAACATCACGAATCGATAATATGCCCAAAATTATGGACCAGCAAAGCGATTAAATCTCATAACTTTTACGAAACGTCAAGGTCCAAATCGAAAAATATTAGACGAACGTGATGAGTGGAAGAATGTGGTCCGAAATTAAAAAGCTAACCAAATTCAAAAATACAAATAGTATAAATATTAAATGTTTGGAGATCGATGAATCCGACATCAACTTTTATAATCATTACGACATTGATTGGAGCCAAATTATGAAGTGACGAAAATAAATTCCAAATTTACAATGAGACAACAAATTTAAATATTATCGGTCATCATATCGAGGAGCACACCAGAAGAAGTCTAAATTTACGCAATCAGGAACATGAACAAGAAATTATTAAACAAATCGGACCAATCATTGAAAATCATAAAAGCGATAAAAGGGCTCATCGCACCAAATCACAATTCTCGGCAACAAATCGGTCGAACATTTAATTTCGATATTAAAATTAAAGCCAAATAATAAAAAATCTTTCGGTCCAGACCTACTACCAAACATCATTTTAAAACATCTTCCAAATTCGATAATCCTTGAAATTTGCTCAATTTTCAAAAAATGTTGGAAATTAGCTCACGTGTTCCCTATCCTAAAAAAAATCAAAAGCTTCAACAGATCCTGAAAACTATCGGCCAATCAGCTTACTCTCCAATTTAGGCAAGATTTAAGTAATCATTATTTTTGAAAAATTAAACAAGCACGTCTTAAAACATAAACAAATACCGGACAATCAATTTGGATTTCAATACAGCTAAAGCACCATACGTTCCATCACAAAACTAGTATTGTATGTTTGCCATAATCTAAACTTCAAAAACCCTACGGGAGCAGTAATGATCGATATAAAAAAAAGCTTTCGAATCCATTTGGCTAGACGGGTCCTAGCAAAATTAAATTACATGAAATTCTCGACCGATCTGATCGAAATTCTATATGAACTACTGTAACATCGAAATTTCATCATAACCACTGGAAAAAATCAATCTACGTCAAAATTCAAAATTAATAATGGGGTAAACAAGGGTCGATAACGGCACCGCTACTATTTAATTTATGCCTGGCCGATTCAATATGTCACGATAAACTAAATTCCAAAAATATTTAAACTTGCACATACGCAGATGATATGAATATTTACAGTACAGATTTAGGCAATGGCGTAAACTCACTCCCAAAATTAATAACGAATCAATCGAATTAAAAGAATCAATAAAATATCTGGGCGTCAACATTGATAACCTGTGCTACATGGCTAACCACACATCGATACAATTAGAGAAAGCAAGGCGAGCCTTTTTGGGGTCGAAGCGTTTATTTTATAGTAAACACATTGATAAACGAGCAAAAATCATTGAATACAAAACACTCATACCACCAATACTGACATACGGATGCCAAGTTTCATCAAGCTCCAAGTTACATCTAACGTTACAGAATATTCTAACGAAAATGTTTACGTCACTGCAACGGAATTTACCGGAAAGCTCAAACAAACTTCACACATTACATTTCGAACCGAATACAGTACGACAATTTTGATGCGGACCGAATCGATGTACCCATATTAAATTTAACTAGAAACCACATTAGACGAGCAACTCTAAATTGCGACAATTCATTAGTGTATATGGACCTTATTAATTGGGCTCGTTACTGGCAAACGTATACGCGATCAAAGAGATGGTTCCAGGACCGAATTTATTCGTTTATTAGGACCAAAGGACCTATTTACAAAATAGAGATGCTATCCCGCTATCCCGCTCATCTACCATATACAAAGGCGACCAAATCAAAACTGGTTCAATAGTGATAAATTCGAAAATCCGGACGAGTACTTATCGGAGTTGACAATTGTCAACTTGGCTTGTCACAGCAAGCACTGGAATGTCACAAAGATGGTCCGGTTGTTACCAAAACAAAACTGGGATGGGTGGTATACGGGCCTGTTCCAAATGATTCAAAATTTGTGAGACTCAATACAGCCACTGTTTTTTTCGCTCGAGGTGATACAGGATTAAATAGTTTGTATGAACGATTACTTCACTACCGAAAACTTCGAAGTGAAAAAACTTGAATATTTGCCAGAATCCAAAATGGATCACCGAGCTCGATCTATTCTGGAATCAACGACGGTTCGTGTCAATGATAGGTTTGAGACTGGATTACTTTAGAGGATCGATGTCGTAAAGTTCCCTAATAGCAGACCTATGGCCATTCGCCGCCTGGAAGACATTGAAAAGAAAATGAGCAAGCAAGGATCCCGTATATTCATCCATGTACATGAAAAATATTGATGAATATTTATTAAAAGGTTACGCCAGGAAACTGGCGCCAGAAGAAGCCATGCAACTGTCGCCACGCACTTGGTATTTGCCTCACTTTGGGGTACAAAATCCTTCAAAGCCTAATAAGTTGCGTCTTGTATTTGATGCAGCAGCAGAAGTAAATGGAATCTCATTGAATTCGGTTTTGCTTACCGACCCAGATTAGTATTAACCGCTGCCGTCTATATTGTTTAAATTTCGCCAAGGAGCCATAGTGGTCTGTGGAGATATCCGGGAAATGTTCCATCAAATCATCACACCCAAAGAGGATCAGAACTCTCAGAGGTTCTTATGGAGGAACGGAGATCCAACTAAGCCATTGGAAACTAATGTAATGGTAGCCATGGCTACTATTACATTAGTTCGGAGCGACGTAGACGATTATGTAGACAGTTTTCGTGTTGCAGAGGATGCAATTAACGTGACCAGTGCTGTAAAAGATATCCATAGGAATGGTGGTTTTTAGTTACGAAACTTCGTGTCTAATTCTGAAAAGGTTGCAAGAATATTGAATGGGAAATATGACAATAATTCAGCCATAATAAACGTGAATATAAAAGGCGATAATATGTCTGCTGATAAAATATTGGGAATGTATTGGAACACGTTCACAGACGAATATATATTTGAATTAAAATTTTTTCGAGTTGACCCAGTAGTATTAGAAAAACAAAGCCCAACTAAACGAGAGTTGCTGAGTATTGGCATGTCGATTTTCGATCCATTTGGTTAACTAGCGAATTTGCTTATATACACCAAGATTTTATTACAGGAGGTATGGAAACTCGGAATACAGCGGGACGAGCAACTGCCCGATGATATTTATGAGAGATGGTTATGTTGGCAGGACGAGTTACAAAATGTAAAATTCTTTCGGATTCCACGTTTCTATTCATTATATTTTGACTTGAGAATCATTTCCGATGGAGGTTGCATTACTAAACAAAAAGAAACCTAATGTGTAAGGATCATTTATTAACCAGGAAAATAGTTCTATCGTATCACCGTTGTTGGCATCATCAAAATCAGGACACAATAGTATGTGAAATTAGAAAAAAATGTGTCAGTTGTGTAAAATTCGGTCCAACAAGCCAGTAACTCCAATTATGGGACAATTGCCTGAAGATAGACTAACACTATATGTACGTCCGTTTTTATATACAGGATTGGATTATTTTGGACCGATAACCGTATCAATTGGAAGACGACATGGGAAACATTGGGTTGCACTTTTCACCTGTCTTACTGTTAGAGCAGATCATATCGAGCTTGCTGAGGGGTTGTCAACCGACGCGTGTATATTGTGCATTAGAAATTTCTGTGTGCCGATACGAATTAGAAGCGACAATGGAACGAATTTTGTCGGCTGAGAAGTAATTACGGGCTGTAGTTCAGCAGCTTGATCATGAAAAAATTACTGCGGAATGTACCATGCGAGGAATAGAGTGGGTTTTTAACTTACCGTTGGTGGATGTTAGGAACGTCTAGTTTAGTCGATAAAAAAGGTGTTAAGGTTTACATTGAAAGAAGTTTGACCAAGAGTAGAAACTTTACGAAGCTTATTATTTGACGCCGAAAATCACGACCGTTAACCAGTGTACCATTGACACATGACGAGGAAGAACCTCTAACACCAAACCACTATTTGTTGGGAACTTCTAATTCAACACAAACACCGGGACCAACGGACCAAAAGTTATTTTCATTGAGGAAGCAGTGACGCTGACCTGCCAAGAAACAAGTGGCCACAAGGTAGAGTGACAGATATTTACCGCGAAAGATGGGCAGGTGAGGACAGTGGAACTGGCTATTTTGGAAGTTTATAGAAGTAAATCTTCCGAAGGCGATTTACGAGAGTCAGAATGTTGTGAAATCTTATATAGACGTTTGGTGGGCACTTGAACGGACGAGAACGAAGTAATAATAAGGGGAAATAATAGAAAAAGGGTTTTTTGGGTGACAAAGAAAAAAAAGGGATGTGGAAAGGAATGTCGAAAAGAAAAAAAGGAATGTGTACCCGTGGAGTGGAAAAGTGAAATATATATATATAAATTAATAAATTAATGCCCGGTGTTGAGTGTGTGTACAATTGGAAGAAATAACACTATGATAATAAAATTGAATTTACTGCCACAATTGATTTTCCGCGAATTTATTACGGTTCAATATTCAAATCAGACTGAATATTTTATTAAACCCTTTTCAACATTTCACCTTTAGTTTTATTTATTTATGCATAGTAAAATTGTGAATTCAATGGTTATTCGTATCTCATAAATTGTATAGAATTTTTACAAATTAATAAATTGAAAGTGTTGGCAGATACAAATGTATATATATATATATATATATATATATATATATATATATATATATATATATATATATATATATATATATATATATATATATATATATATATATATATATATATATATATAAATATATATATGTATATATATATATATATATATATATATATATATATATATATATATATATATATATATATATATATATATATAATCTTAATTGAGAAATATTTTATTAAGATGTCGCGGTTGTGATGCCAGGTTTTCATCAGGGGTACATATCCTCGTATGCTATAGCGAATACATCATAAATAATTATTTCATGGTTTAGTCGCAATGGCGATAAGTTAAAATATTTCATTTTTGGTATGAGATTTCCAACATATAAGGTTATCAACATACTAAAACATAAAACTATTAAAAAAATAATAAATTTTTCTAAAATTCTAATTATGTCCGTGAAAAATAAATTCTAATAAATGATATTTTCATATTGTGTAATTTCGCAGAATGTGTACATGTGACAACAGAAGATGGAGATTTTTATTTCAAGAAAAATCTTCATATATTGTCACCCAATTTACGGAATGGTATTAATATTATCGATGCTACATCGCCGATGACTGTATGTGGTTTATACTTTATAACAGATCCTGACAAAATTATTGAAATTAGTATAAAACATTTGGATGTTGATTGTGAAACAGATGGATTGATGGCGGTATGTTTCAAAAAAATTTAGTTAAGATAATTTTAAAAAAATTACAAATAAAATAATATTTTTAGTTCGTTGATGGTTGGGAGTGGAACGGACAATATTTTCCATCTGAAAAAGATCATACACTAAATCTAGATAGACGGGTCACTGAATTTTGTAGCGAATCATCAAAATGGTCGATGCGAACACAACGTCGGATATACATATCTAGTCAAAATGCAGCCCTTTTACAATATAGGATACCGGTGCGTGGATCATTTATCGCAAATGTTAGATACCTGGACAATCCAACACGTATGTATTTTATGTACACTTGTTTTCTTATAATAATGTTACATTGTAATAAAATTTAATTGAAAAAGTTTTTCTTTTCTTAATTTTTTAATGAAAATCAAAACAAATACCAATTACCAGGTGGTGTTGTTTGTTTTTTTTTTTTATCTTGTTGAGTTGCACAAAATATATTAGGGTGTTACAATTTGTTAAATTAAACATTTTACATTTAATTTAATTTTGAGGTGGCGATACAATGAAAAATGTAAATTCGTCGTATCTTTGTGAGTTTAAGTAAATCAAGTACCCTTATCGCGCGCGCATTTAAATTTACCATCATATAATTTTAAATTATATATATTTTCTAATGTAGATTTAAATTTTTATTATATATTTATAATTAAGTTTCTTTCAAGATAGGTACACATAAATTAAAGAAATTATTTGTATTCTGTGGTTAAGTTAAATTTATAAAAAAAAAAAAAAAATTATTTCGAACGTGATCGCAATATATTTTTATACTCAAGATTAAATAAAAATTGATTTTATGACGAAAAACCTGATAATTTTAATGACGGAAATTTTGTTGTTTATAGCATGCAACATAATGGTCGATGGCTTAGCACCGTTTTATACATTGAAAAATTTCGGTAAAAAAACAAATTGTTCACTGATTGCAATGTATCCAGCTGCAATTTCAATCATTGGAATGAATATTGGCAGTAATTACGATGAACCAAATTATGATGTAAGATTTTTTTTATTGTAGAATTATTTAAATTTTATTATGTCAAATAAAATAAATTTAATTGGAATTATATTCTAGTGTGAACAACCCAATGCATTAGATCGGCTAGAAATTGGTGGCGCTCCCGGTATCGATACAACAAATATTGAGAAATCAACTACAGTATGCGGCATGGCCGATAAATCTGGTCCCGAACAATCAATTTTTTGTGAAGTCACAGCAATACGACTAGTGTCATCCGGTCTACATAATAATTATGCAAAAGTATCCGTGCGACAAGCCACCGAAAATGATTTTGCTTCGGCGACACTATTTTGTGGAGTTTAGATATAAATAGATATAAATATATATGTATATATAAATATATATATATATATATATATATATATATATATATATATATATATATATATATATATATATATATATATATATATATATATATATAAAAATAAGTCCAAAATAAAATATTATATAGAAACAAATAAAATATATATTTATATATAAATATTATTAAAAAAAAAAACAATAAATTAAATTAAATATTTATAATTACAAAATTATTTATTTATTTATAATAATTAAAAAAAGATTAAGACAAATTTAAAAACTAAATTTATTTTTTTAGTTATTAATTAAATTTTTTATGTTATATGTATTTACATATAATTATGATTTTTCTTTTTAATTTTATTATTCATTATATAAGGAAGAACAAAAAAATTAAATTTAATTAATTAATTGCATGTAAGACAAAACAAAACTAAAAAAGACAAATTTTAAGAATATCTATTACAAAACAAAAAAAAAATTAATAAAAATTTTAAACAAATAAATCAAAATAATTTTATCGATAAATTTTATTTTATTAAATTAAATTAAATTTAAACTATTAATAATTTCCTGTGCTAATCAAATGGCCATAACTATCGAGGTCTTTGGATCATGAACTAGTATCAAGCTTTCAAAAATTTCAATTTGCAATTTTAGCTGATGTCTGTTACTAAAGGGTAAGTAACGTTTTTAGATGTTGTTTGCTATTGCTATATATGCCTATATACATATAGTTTTTAATATGACATAGTTCAAATCTATAATAAAATTGGCTAAAAGTGGAACTCGGTAAAATCAAATCTAATTTCAACATTAAGTATAGTTGAGCGACACAAATGTAAATTTTGCATACGTAACGAACATACATAACATTTAAATATTTTATTTTGTAAGAAATATGCAAAGTAATTTACAGCGTACCGTACTAAGCCATAGCATAAAGAAATAGTTTATAAATATGATCCCATTCAGTATATGAAAGCGAGAATGACCTCTTCTTGCGTCTAGGACTTTATAAAAAACAAATCGGACTGAGAAATGTTTTTTGTTAATTTTTTCTTTTAATTTGCAAGATAATTTGTTATTAAAAATGGATAGTACGGTTTCAACTAAGCGTAACGTAAAGTTTAAAGAAAACAAAACCTCTGTTTTTTTTTATTTTTATTTTTTTTTATTCAAATAATTTCTAAGTGGTACCAGCTGTTTATTTATTTTGATGTATGTATGAGTAAAAGTATATATTTACATACTATTTAATTTTGTATTTGTTATCAGTTTACGACCAACATCAAAAACTATATTGCATACAAATCAGTTTCCTTTTCATTAATCTGGATTCAACATCGTTCAGCCAAGATAAGTCACAATGAAATATAAAATATTATTCGTAATTTTATTAAATAATTTAATTGTTGCTAAAACTATAATTGAGCGTGATGATAAAAAATATATAAATACAGTTGAATTTGAAAATGAATTTTATATGGAATATAAAAACTATTTGGAAAATGGTGAAGTGTCCGATAGACTACAGTATTTATTTAATTTAATGCATAGTAATGCAAATGTACATTTGATCGATATACCAAAAGCAGGGAATGTAAGTGTGTTGGACAATTTTTTTTTTATTACTGAGTGACAATTTATTTTTATTTTTACAGCCAATTTTGTGTTTAAAATGTCGGGCATCAACAAATTTAGTGATTAACTTATATAGAGATTTACAAAATGTTTCGCTAGTAACCGAGGTGGCATTTAATTTTTGTAATACGACAACACACATCGCGGAAAATGTTTGTCGTGGCCTTATTGATTTAAATGCGGTAATTACTTAACCTTTCAACTTTCTGTAATCGTTTAAATTAATTTGTACAGTCGAAATTAAATAATTATTTCATTTCTAGCCAGTGATAAAATATATAATTGATGAAAATACAAAAGTTAGTTCTGAATCGGTATGCAACATAGCATTTCAAATGGTAGGCTGTGCAACAAATTATAATTACTCTGATTTTAAAATTAGAACGTCTACAGTACGTAATATTCGACAACAACCCGTATCAATATCATTACCAGTTGCTGACGCGGTACACGATCGTAGAAATTATACAATCGTACATATAACTGATGTACATTACGATCGATATTATAATCCGGGTGGAAATGCTGTATGCAAAATGGGAGCATGTTGCCGTCAGAATCAAGGACCCCCGTCTAAGCCAGAGGATGCGGCCGGTAAATGGGGAGACTATCGCGATTGTGATTCACCGTGGGAGGCGGTTGTAGATATTATCACCCAAATCAAATCGCAATATAAAGAAATTGATTTCATCTACTTCACCGGCGACATAGTTGATCATTTTACGTGGGAAACAACAAAAGAAAATAATTTGTATGGAATTCGGAAATTCTTTAAATTATTGCGCGATGAATTTGATGGGATTCCTGTTTTTCCAATTATTGGTAATCATGAAGCCCATCCTGGTAATTTATATCCACCAGCAAAATTTAAGGGTCCCGAACATCTATCTGTCCAATGGCTATACGACGGCATTGCTGAGGAATGGCAAAATTGGTTACCTAACAAAACTCAAACAACCATTAAAACGGAAGGTTTTTATACAGTTCTCGTTAAACCAGGTTTCCGTATAATCGGCCTCAACAATAACGTATGCTACGGCCATAATTTTTGGTTATTTTATAATGCGACTGTTTACATAGATCAACTGCAATGGCTCCATGATACATTACAAAGCGCGGCATTGAATAATGAATTTGTTCATATACTAGGCCATGTGCCATCAAACGATATGTTATGTTTTGCAGGATGGACTCAGCAGTATAGGAAAATAATCGAAAAATTTAGCTATCTAATAACAGCACAATTCAATGGTCATTCACACAATGATGAGCTGGTACTATTCTATGATCGAAAAAATACATCGAAATTGGTAAATGTTGCATGGAATGGAGCTAGTGGTACCCCATTCACTTATCTTAATCCAAATTATCGTGTTTATCAAATTCATCCAATTACTTATGAAGTTCTTGATTTTGATACATGGATTTATAATTTGACAGAGGCGAATTTGTATCCAAATCAAAATCCACGATGGTTTAAGGAGTATTCGTTCAAAGAAGCGTATGGACTAGCCGATTTATCACTAAACTCATTAAATTCACTTTTAAATCGATTTGCAACAGACAAAAATTTACTAAAACTATACTGGGAGTATAAAGTTAAACTGGCCGATCCTCAATTGGCGGAGGGATGCGATGATGTTTGTCTAGCCGCAACATTATGTGATATTGTACGTGTTGAATACGATGATACCCGGAAATGTGAAGAATTGAGAGAACTTTTCTTTAAAACCGATTAATGGAGCTACACTCTCTTTATATATATATATATATATATATATATATATATATATATATATATATATATATATATATATATATATACAATTTTTTTTTTTTTTTGGTGCATTAAATTAATTTCAATAAATAAAATTTCAATCTATTTATTATAATTTTTGTTCTTCAATAATTATATTTGTAACATATATGTAAACAGTGAAAACTCCATTGCTGTAAAGTCCTAACAAAAATGCGAAAATAACTTCATTTTCATTTTTGTCTAGTTTGCGCAGTACGCCATCTACATGGTAATATTTATCAAGTTCTAAACTGAGTCTACTACCTTGTATTTTCAATACAAAGATTTACAAAACAAGGGGGCCTTCGCTTATTACCATTTGGTTCCACAAACCTCGGTTATCAACTCCGAAATCGGTAACAATAGCTACAAAATCATATTTAATGGTATATTGAAATTTATTTTACCGGGCTATTGACGCATTGATCAAAGCTGAGGTGTTTGGATCGGGAGGTTACCAGGTTCGAATCCAAACGCGATTTAGATTTAGAAGAGATTAAGAAAAAAAGCAACAGCATTACAGGCTGTAAAAAAGTGAACCCTTTCTGAGTTTTTTACAAGATATTTCCGACTTTACTTTTCCAATTAGTGATACAAGATCCAATGAGCGATTTTATACACAATTCTTCAAGGCGTTTGTGTCACCGATGGGGATCGAACTTCAAACCGTGGTGTCTAAGCAAAAACCTTAACCATCACTATACGACAGGCGACATAATTTTCACAATTAATTAACAACATTATGCATTTACGAATATGTGAAGTGACTACTTTAATATTTTATAGGCTAGAGCGTGCTCATGACAGGCAATTTATTTCGACAATTAAAAGGAAAATTAAAATATTGTGCATAATGAATAAAGCTACTATTTTATATATAATATTTAGCATAAAGGTCTACATATGCATGTTGTTACTTTATATCAACATAAATATTTGTTATGAACTTATATGTAATTTTAAAGTTTCTGCCATGCATGGAGTTAGCCTATATAATGAAGTGAGATTATGGAAATCGTATAATTTGCAGTTAAATTATACATTTGTGTGTCATTTCGGGAATCCCAATAGACTAACTAAAAAAAATCACAAAAATTAAGTGCGCGCACTCAACAAGAAACAAACAATTATGTACATACGTATTTATTTAAACATTTTTTTTATTTCATTACATTTTGTTGAGTCACGGAATTCAACTGAGATCATTGCACATAGAGTTTTTAATAGACACTTATCATCACAGCCCACACTAAGAAATGGATCACCTTGCTTAAATTTATATTCCCAATATTTTGTTAATAACTTTTTATCGGTGATTAATTTTTTTAATAGTCCATCAAGTGAATTAAGTGATAAATCTTTTAGATCGAATGCCTCTCGAAATGTATATTCCTTAAACCATCTTGGTTCAATATCAGAATATAAATTAGCTTCAGTTAAATTATAAATCCATGTCTCAAAATTTAGCACATCGTAAGTTTTTGCATCCACTTGATAAACTTTAAAATTTGGATTGACATTCGATAGTGTTGTGCCACTACCACCATTCCATGCGACATTTACTAATTTGGCTGGATTTTGCTTTTCATAAAACAATACAAATTCATCGTAATGAGAATGACCATTAAATTGAGCCCGGATTATGTGTGCAAATTTTTCAATAATTTTTCGATATTCTTGCGCCCATCCAATAAAACATGACTTCGTATTTGCGGGCACATGACCCAAAATATGTACTAGCTCATTATTATTTTCGGCATGTTGTAACGTGTCATGCAACCATTGAAGTTGTCCAATGAAAGCAGTTGTATTATAGTATAACCATATATTTTGCCATAAACATACTGCATTGCTGATACTAATTAAACGCCAACCAGGTTTTATGAGTACCGTATAGAATCCTTGAGACCGAATAGTAGAATCGGTGTCATTTGGTAACCAGGTGCGCCATTCTTCAATTACGAGATCGTACAACCATTTATTTGATAATTGTTCAGGAATATCAAAATTTAATGGTGGGTATAAATTTCCAGGCGATGGATCATGATTGCCAAGGACGGGAAAAACAGGTATCCCCTCAAATTCTGTGCGTAATAACTCGTATACGCGTTTAATTGCAAATTTATTAAATTCTCGTTTTCGTTCCCATATAAAATGATCAACTATATCTCCGGTGAAATAAATAAAATCAATAGTTTTGTATTGAAGCTTAATTTGTTTGACTAAATCTTCGATCGCGATCCATGGTGTATTACATCCTCTATAGTCACCCCATTTACCGGCCTCGTTTTCAGTCGATGTCGGCTGTCCTTGATGTGCTCGACAACAAATTGGTTGATCACAAACTGCATTACTTCCAGCACTATAAAATTGATCATAATGTAGATCGGTGATTTGTACAACGGTATAAGGACGATCAGAATCGTATTTCGTGTTCTCTAAAATAGTACTAGATGGCAAAGAAGTTTTTAATTTGTTACTGAAATCAATTTTAAAATCAGGATATTTTGTATTCAATGTACACTCTGGTGTTTGATACGAAATATCACATACAATTTCAGCACTAAATTTGGGGTTCTCATCGATTATATATTTAACAATAGGCTGTAATCAAACAAACATTGAATGTTGGCGACATTTATGTATTTTGTACACTACTTACCGCTAGCAAATTGATCGTTCCACGGCAAACCGGTTCAGTTTTACGTGTAGTCGATTTACATAAATCGTACGCAACATTTTTCACCAATGTTTCATTTCTAGTTTCTCGATATAGTTCGATTAAAAGATTGTAAATCGCATAACAATATAAACACAATACTGGACGTTTAGCTAACGGAATATCCACAACATAAACATTTTCTGGTTCTTCGGAAAGCAATGTTAGAGATTTATTTAGAATGCTCGAACGGAAGCCACTTTCTAGATATATTTTATAGCTTGTATAAAATTCGGTTTTAAAATCATTGGCACTAAAATATAGTGTTCGATTACCGCCACTGCGATCGATTTTATAACAAACACAAATTTTAAAATAAAATACAAATAAAAATTGGACAAGACAAATATTTACTTTCATTTTGGTTTATCGATCTTATACTATTAAACACTAAAACATATTTGATCACATTCCAATGAGATTTGGATATTAACTGAATGTTATTTCTATTTTTTGAGCCAAACTTAAAAAAAAAAAAACGTTTAAATGGAACGATGAAAACGATTTGTAATAATTTTTGTATTACCCAGAAACTCATGGTAAAATGTTTTGTTAAATTTTTTTAAGGTCATTACGGTACGAACTTACAGTATCGTTAATAGGTTTTGGTTTTTATAAAGGTATTTTATAAAGGTTAAGATAATGGCTTATTTAGAATAGAATTCATCAAAGTGATTTACTAACATTGGATTTTGTTGACTGTGACAACAAAAGAGCATCATTTAATACTCTAGTAATGAGTATCATTTTGTGGGTCTTAAATGTTGGGACAAATAACAAACAAATAGTAATAAGAAGCGTACTTCTATTAAAACTTGTTAACACTTTTATTCATATTTTGTTTAAACTCTCATTGAAATATTTAATAGTATTGATTCCCTAGTGTAGTACCTGTATCTGTATTATCGAATGTATTATTGACTACGCTACTGACATACTGACGACGATGGGTACACTACAATGTACAAGAGATATTATTACTTTTTGGAACAAGCACTAGCCATAAAAGGAACCTCAAAGTAAAATACTGTAGCGATAGATTCTACCGTGAACCGACAGGAAAGAATGTTCCCGATGTAGCAGTAACACTCATGATCCGATGTAGCGGTAAAACTCATGATGCAAAATATTCTGAATGTCCAGCGTTAAACCGGAAATGTTTCAAATGTGAAAACAAAGGCCATTTTTCGAGTAAAACGAAAAAAATTTTCGACCGCACGGCAGGTTGGAAACAAAATCTAAGGGATAGTCGTGGTAACGAGCGAAATAATTTCGGTAAACGTCCATTCCCAGATAATGGAAACAGTCGTCGAATGCATTCAAAAAGATTTTGGAATTCCGGAAACAACGATGTTCGGACTAATAAAATTGAAACGGTGCAAAATGTGTAAGACAAGGAACCGGACTATATATTCTGTATCGATGGTCCAAATGGGAATGAAATTGGTTGTGTTTTAGGCGGGGTTGAACTAAACGTGATAATTGATTCTGGGTCAAAACATTATTGAGCAAAATAGTTGGGAGATGTTGATGAGTCGGTAAAACCAGTTACACAGCCTTACCGCAGGATTCCAGTTTCTATTGAACAAGCGGTATCAAAGAAAATTAAGGAATTAATGGCACTAGAAGTAATTGAACCAGTGAAAGGTGCAGCAAATAGATCTCACAAATGGTTGTGGTACCAAAAGGAAATAGACAGGTAAGAATTTGTATTGACATGAGACGTTTTAACAAAGCAATTAAAAGAGAGAACCACCCGCTACCGATGATTGAAGACTTTTTATATAGTAATATAGCGGACCAATTTTGATAACTGATACCTTAATCGAAAGCTCTCGATTCCAGTATTATTATTGCTATAAAGTATTCATACATTTTCACAAATCATTTCTAAGCTTAAAAATCCGTAAAGAGGTAAGCTTTTACAAATTAAAGAAAATTAATGAAAGTTAATAACACACGTAATAGTGGCCTGATTTTGATGACTGATACCTTAATGGAAAGCTCTTATTTTTAATTTTTGAGTTGTATTTTCATTTCTAAGTTGAGCTACGTCACACTGGATTTCATCTTTTTGGAACTAATCTTGTTCAAGCTTATAATAAAAATGTACTGCAACAGTTACAGTGTAAATGTGTGGTTCAAAACTTGTTTTCACAAAATCCAAACAGGCGAAACCAAGAGAGTTCTGTCGGATAATATTATGAAACAACGAATTGTGCTTTTTAGATGAAAGATACGGAAAGAAATATTTTTATTTGACACCTCATTGTTATGTTTTGTAACATAACAATGCCAACGGTACAGCGGAGGAGGACGAAGTATGGTTTGAGGGTGTTTTAGCTATAATGGAATAGGAGATCACAATGCTTTCCGGGAAAAGTTACTTCAAGCACATATTTGGAGGCCCTTAATGAATATGCAATGGTTTCATGGTTTCCGGGTATAAATTGATAAGAACAGACTTTTTGTTGCAGCAAGAAAATGCTCCAATACACAAAAGTAAATTTATAACTAAAGATTTGGGTCAAGAAACTTTAGACTGCTCACCATAAATCTCCGATCTTAATCCTAAATCTCCGATCCATAAATCTCCGATCGTGCTATGCAACAAAATCATTGAATCTTATTGGCTAACCTGTATTCAAATTATTTATATTTTGTGACTCCACTCCTCATATAACAACAAAACATAATTTCATATTTTGTGCATCGGACAAATGAAAGTCAAACCGGGTGACTCTTCATATTTAGTGCACATTCATATTTCTCTGCGTTTGGGCAATATACAAATTGGAATAAAACGCGCATCATCCGTTTTTTTATTGCACTCATTGGATATGACAATTAAACCTTCAAGTCAAAATACAGATAGTCAAAAATACATATGTGTCTTGCGGGTTAAAAGTGATTACAAATAAATCGAAAACAATCGAGATGTTCCGTTCGCCGAACGACCATATAACGATATATATATACACATGCATATAGCATAAACAAATCATCACAGATGGAAATGCTGGACATTTAAGTATCTAAGACTCAAAAAAAATCTAAAAATTACACACCGAGTAATTATTTTAAAATTATATGTATATCAATGAATAAAATAAATAAACAAAAAAGTACAGCCTGCTATACAGCCTGCTATATATTTTAAGCAGATGGCAATTACTGATCAAAGATGGAAACGCTGGACATTTCAGAATGTATTTATAATATTATTCAAAAAAGTCTAAAAATTACAAACCCTAAAATAGTCAAATAAAGTTGAAACCGTAGTAATTTCCAGCAAAAGTTGAAATTTTAGTAAACTCTGATAAGTGAATTCTTTTAAAGATTATATGTATATGAATAAATTAATTTGCAAAAAAGTACAGCTTGCTGAACAACAAGGCTCCACCAAGTACCAAACAACGAGTATCATCGTCCAATATACCATCCTTAAATGCATATAGAGCCGAATAACGATACCGCAAACTCCACAGCTAACGGCGGCTGGTAGCTGTTGTGTTGTGTTGCGTTACAGAACGCAACACAACACCACAGCCGCCAGCTACCGTGCGCTGTGGAGTTTGCGGAATCGCTATTCGACTCGATATGCCCAAGATGGATTTGAAACGATGATTGGATGATTTGATACTATAGTATTACCTGCAAGCTGTACTGAACTATGAACAATTTTTTTTCTATATATATTTAACAAGAGTGCATTAGTAGTTCTAGCGAATTACAAAAATTACCATAAAAAAACAACAACAAAACATACACTTTCGGTATGTACGCAAAATTGAAATCACTACATGTAAATCGCATGAATAGAAAAATTAAATATACTCCAATATTAATACTACTACCACCGGAAAAGATATCAGGAAAAAACAAAAATAATTGTAGATGAACGTAAAAATTACAATTACATTTAAATTTGGCCTTGGACAAGACGATTCGCATATAAAAAATTGAAATCGGATAATAATAATACACAGAGCAGATATAATACACCTATCCCTCGCTTAATGAAAACTCTAATTAATTTCAACGAAATTACGCTAATTAATTTCAAAATTAAACCAACATTTTGGTTTACGTAATAAAAGTTCGATTTACGAAATTATTTTACATATATTAGTTACCTTTATGAATTTCATTTTACGAAATTTCGTTTTACGAAATTTTAATTTACAATCTTTTTGTGAACAAATTAATTTCGTTAAGCGAGGGATAGGTGTAAAGGCATATTATCATCACCAATATACAGGTTATTATGAAAAATAAAAAAATCAACAATTGTATATATATATACGCTATAGTGTTGGTTTAGAAAATAATAATAAAATTTTCAACCATACCATCCCAATAGCTGAGTGTATTAAAAATCAGAACTGGTTTCCACAAAATATAAATATTATGATCAAGTAATGTACACCAAAAATGTCTATACAATTGTACACGATATAATAGTGATGACAAATGAATGATCACTTGTATCGGTCATTGTAGATGTATATGTGTTGTAAATCTAATATTTTTTTAAATATTTTTCAGTCTTCTGTTTGGTCGTATGGCGAATGGTGACCAAAATTAATTATTCTGATAATTTGCACAAAATAATTTAATTCGCAAACGCGTTATTTTCAGCATTTCCCATATTTTAGAATTTATTTTCGAAATGTGCCTTGTAAGAGGAAAATGTCCGCGTTGACCCAAATAATTATCGACCAATCACACTCTTAAACACGTTTTCAAAGGTTTTTGAAAAAATAGTTAAACCTAGATTGATCTGTTATTTTGATAAATTTAATTGATAAGCTGAATTAAATCACTAATGCATCAAAAAATACCATCGCAGGGTTACCAATCAAAAACATGGAACATTCTATTGCCCCTAGCTTCAGATTTTTTTCATTCGATCAATTCAATGCCGGATAAGCTTTGTTATTACCTTTACAGAGCTGATGGTGTAATTTATGACGTAAATTCGGTTCATTTTTCCTCTGCAGACTTCATGAAAATTTCTGTTCAACTTGAAAATGTTAAATTTTGTTTCGTTTTAACTTATACATTTAACTTATACATTAAACCTAGATTGATCTGTTATTTTGATAAATTTAATTGATAAGCTGAATTAAATCACTAATGCATCAAAAAATACCATCGCAGGATTACCAATCAAAAACATGGAACATTCTATTGCCCCTAGCTTCAGATTTTTTTTCATTCGATCAATTCAATGCCGGATAAGCTTTGTTATTACCTTTACAGAGCTGATGGTGTAATTTATGACGTAAATTCGGTTCATTTTTCCTCTGCAGACTTCATGAAAATTTCTGTTCAACTTGAAAATGTTAAATTTTGTTTCGTTTTAACTTATACATTTCATTTGACATTTTTTTAAATAGAATTGAACATCCTTAAATTTGGATTTAATGAAGGATTCACAGATAAAGCATGTTTATTTATTTTATGCACCTTGTACAAGATGGAACCTCTGCTTAATAATGTGACTAGACCTATTTCGAACTCCTACATTGTGATCATGTTTTTTCAGAAACCTTTTGTCAACAATTCACTATGGAGGTTAAAAATATGAACCTATTTGTAACGGATCATACTGCCTACTCAACTAACTCTGAAGTTACCCAAGTAAACAATTCGCAACTTCGGTTGCAAAACAACCTAATATCTTGTCTAACGAATTGGTTTCAACAGGGTTGCGAATTAACTTTTCGGTTGAATTTAAACTGAATTTTAAACAATTATTAAAAACTTCTTAGTTGCAAAACGACGTTGTTTAAATTTATTTAGGCAACGTTTATTATTATAATATTACACGTTGTCAACTAATTGGTGAAATTTTAACTTTTACGTTAGTAAAAATTACGGATTGGTAAATAAGTGCAACTGTAAGGATTTAAAGTAATTAAATTACTAATTCGTTGCCAACGAATAAGTAAATTTGTAACTTTTAAGTTAAAAAATCACGACAAAACATTTATTACGGTAAGAGTAAACTTAATAATGTTGGTGATTTTTTAAAATTGTTTATTGAAGAGCTAAGAACTATAGTTTAATGTAGTATAGTAATAGAAAATAATTTAATTAATTTTAAAATTAGAAACTTTATTTGTGATGCTCCTGCTCGATCTTTTTTGAAAGGCATAAAAGGTCATAGCGGATATTTTGCGTGTAAGCGTTGTAATATAGAGGGGAATTATTTTAATACTACTCAATGAGCTTTCACGAATTTTCAAATACCATTAGAACCGACAGCTCTTTTAGAGATAGAACCCACGAAGAACATCACATGTTTCGATCACCAATAGAAAACCTTCCAATTCATTTGAATAAAGATTTTCCTTTAGATTATATGCACTTAGTGTGCCTAGGAGTTACCAAGAAACTTTTGTTGTATTGGATCAAAAATATAAATATTTTTAAAACCAAATTATCAACAAATATTACTAAAAGCATTGTCAAATGTGGTATTTACTGTCCCAAAAGAGTTTAATAGAACTCCTAGGGGTTTCGATGTAATAAGTTTCTGGAAAGCAACTGAGTTTCGGACATTTTTATTATATGCAGGACCAGTGGTACTTAAAAATCATGTAAATAGTAAAGTATTCATACATGTATGAAAATTGTATGAAAAATTGCACAGCAGTCCCAAAATGTTGGGTGCAAGGTAATAATATTACTTTGGCCCGTAGAAAAATGCGACGCTATTAAAGGACGGAAGAAATGCTTGCTCCCAACTAATAATTTGACAGAAATGAAATGTAAACTATTATTCGACAACATAAGTAACATTCAATTCCTAATAATAAAATAAACAGTATTTTGAAAATATGAGATTAAAAAGTGACAAGAGAGTTTAACGAGTATAAGTGCCAGTTATACAGCCAACAACGAAGTAGATATGATTCACACGCTTTGTTCCAACTACTATGTTCAATAAAATTATATAAAGGACCATGGAAAAACTTTGACAGACACACCAAATGAAGGAAATATTTTAAATTCCAAAAAACAAAAAGGATGACGATCGAATAATTCAAAATTTATTAAAAATAGACAAAATATAAATGATTACGATGTAATGATTGGCTTAGATCCTGGGTTAAAATTAATCATTGGTCTAATGGTTGACGAAGAATGTTTGGTGCACTGTGTCTGGAATGATAAACCAATCAAATTTCAAAAGAGTTGCTTTAAGACATTTGACCGGGGCATCCCAACAATTTAAAAAACTTAAAAATGGACGCCAAGCACGTCAACAGAGACCATACATCCAATGGAGAAAGATTACAATAAAGGCACTAAACACCAATTAAACATTTTTATAAAGTATCAAGAAGAATGCATGCAAAGAAAAGTAGCAAGTTTAAAGCTTAAAAAATATATATGTATTGAAAAAGCTTGCCATAAATTGGCCAAAGTAATAATCGGACCTGTACCAAAGAAGGCCTTAATTGTTATAGGATCAAGTAAAATACCGGCAAATTCGCCAATGGGGGGCTATATTAGAACCCCAAAACCATAATTATTGGAATGTTTGAAGAAATATGCACATGTATTGGAAGTGAACGAATATCTGACAACTAAATTATGCGCCGATTATCATAAAGAGATTATCATAAAATTTTTACGATTATCGTAAAAAATGTAATATCACGTGGCATCAGGACGTTAATGCAGGCAAAAATATCCTATATTTAGGCCTTTGCCTTATTAATAACCTAAGTCTAATGGTTGACGAAGATTGTTTACAATTTAAACTTAGGTAATATTTTTTTTTTTTTAATATTTAATTATTTTATTTTATTTAATTTTAATTAATAAAAATTAATTAATTTTTATTTATTTATTTATTATTATTTATTTATTTATTATTATTTATTTATTTATTTTTAAGTTTATGAAATATTGCGAAAAATTAATTTTAAAATGAAAATCCTGAATCGACACTGATATTTTGTTTAAATAAAATATTTGAAATCAACCGCAATAAAACAGGACATTCTTAATGCAAATGCATCAGTAAATAAAAAACTATTTTTCATTAAAAGGTTTAAACTTACCCCCAAAATCATCCCAAGCAACGAATGTTTATTGTACGACACTTCACAAGTTTTAACGATCCTAAAAATGAAAAATATGAAAATAATTAGAACAATATACAATTAAACGGTTTTTGTTGGCGCGAAAACACTATCAATGTTTTTATGCATAAAAACATCAGTAGTTTTTTTTATTCATTTTTTATTTCTTAGATGCATAATCAGCTAATTTCGATAACAATTTTGGATCTTCCTCTTCAAAAACGGAAATGTAAAAAATTTAAACAAATTAACGTTTATGATTTGGAATTATGCAACGCTTTCAAAAACTCAAGGTCCCTAAACAAATCGTCACAGAGAACCTATAACCAATAACAATCTCGCTCTCGTCGCGTAGCAAAACAAACCGTAGATATGATCAGTGCTACTATCACTTCCGATTTAGTTCTAGTGCTCGAAAATGCGTAGCGGGGTGTAAATATTTTGAATCGTCAAAAAATAGTGAAAAAAAGGATTTTTAGATTCCCATTAATTAGTGACGACTACTGTTGATGGTAGCAAAATTAGTCGACTTTTGATTTTTGACATTTTATCTAAATTTAATTTTTTGATAGATACAGGAGCAGACATTTCGGTAATTCCAACTAAATTAATAGGGCATCCTCTTTCGGCAACATCATCTAAACTTTTTGCTGCAAACGGTACGCCTGTTAAAACTTTCGGCACCAAAATTCTCAAATTAGATTTGGGCCTTCGAAGGAAGTTTCGTTGGGAGTTTGTTATAGCCGATTTTTTGAAACACACCGGATTGCTAGTAGACATACAGAGACAAAGGATAATAGATCCATTAACCTCTCTGCATGCCAAAGGCGTCATTTCATCAAATTCCGACCAAGCTTTATTAATTCTGGACAAGTCACTTTTACCTCTCGAAATTCAAAATTTACTCACTGAATTTCTGGAAATCACCAATATTGATTTAGGTACCAAAGACATTAAGCACAATGTAACACACCGTTTAGAAACCATTGGAGAGACAATATCTTGCAAAACACGGAGGCTTGCACCCGACAAATTGAAGATAGCAAAGGACGAATTTGAGCTCATGATGTCACAAGGGATATGTCGTCCCAATAGCAGTGCTTGGTCCAGCCCATTAGACATAGTAATTAAAAAATGGGACTTGGAGGCCATGCGGGGATCGAGCTTTTCGTATCAGCTTGAAGGGTGCACAATATTTACGTCTCTAGACCTTGTTCATGCGTATCACCAGATTCCGATATTCCAAAAACTGCCATTACAACACCCTTTGGTTTATTCGAGTTCACTAAAATGACCTTTGGGCTTAGGAATGCGGCACAAACTTTTCAAAGCTTCATGCACTCAATTCTATCTAGCTTTAATTTTTACTTCGTTTATTTGGAAGATGTTTTAATCGCTTCAAAATCCTTAGAAAGACATTTGGAACATCTGTATGTCGTCTTCCAAAAATTTTCGGAACAGGGTTTGATCATAAACCCAGATAAATGTGTTTTTGCTTCACACGAAATAAACTTTCTAGGGCATACGGTTAATGAACAAAGGATTTCACCCACCCAGGAAAGAATTGAAGTAATTAAAAATTTTGAACGTCCGACTACGGTTAATCATCTCAAAAGGTTTCTAGGTATGATTAATTTCTATAGACGTTTCATCCTAAACGCGGCGCAAGACCAAATTTTACTGAATGATTTTTTGAAGGGTTACATGGCTCAAAATTGTATACCATGCCAAAAATCTAAAATTTCAAGGCATATACATTCACCTCTCGGCACTTTAAGGGGAGACAGTTCAAATCCATGTTATTTTTAGAATTGTCAAAACTATTAGGATTTAAACATAGCTTGTTGTGTGAGCTACAATCCGAAATGTAACGGTATGGTAGAACGTTGGCATCGAGTTATCAAATCTGCCATAATGTGTCACGACCGAACTGATTGGAGTAACATACTACCAGTAATCCTACTAGAACTACGGACTACGTTTAGCAATGAACTACAGAGGACACCAGCAGAACTAGTTTACGGAAGCACACTACGAATACCAGGACAATTTTTCGATCGAAACGTTACCAAACAAACTCTTCACAAACAGAATTTGTACAAAATTTATGAAAACATTTTGCCGAAATTAAACCGACTCCAGTATTCAGACACGGTAACAACACAATTTTTATTTCAAAAATTTAATAGAGACAACTACGTTCCCAAAAAAGCCTGCTTTTGAGGGCATATGTATATATCCTTTCTAAGAGGAATTCACACTGACCATTTAAAAATTAAAAAGACCGTGTTCCCAGGCTTGCAATATTTCAGAGCTCTTAGTATTCGGAGAGAACGTTATTCGATTAGCATAGAATATCTCTTCTTGGCATAGAATATAAATTATTGTCTTACTTAATATTTGATAGGATCACTCTATTGTGACAAATAATCCAGCAAACGTATATCTCAATCCATTGGGATAACTTATGATATGCGTCACTGTCGATTGCTCATCGGAGTAGATAACAATCAATGGCCACCAATGGCCTCCAAAGATACCTATGTTTTATTATTATAAATTCTATCATTATTGAAAATAATAATAATCTACTTCATTGAATATTACTCCTGACCCTGGTTGCGCTTGAGATAATACAACAGGGACAAAAGCACTGCTTTTGCTTCGTCCACCTGGCCTTCAAGCATATCTTCAAGCAGTCTTTTGAAACTTGTTGTTAAAATATATCATAAGCCATGGGATGGAAACATATAGGTTCTTCAAACCTCTTTATTTAATTCAATAGGTTATATATTTAATTCGTTCAATAAACCTTTATTTAATTATGTTTATATATATTCACAATATTAACTTATTCTATTTTCACAATTTTTATTTTCTTGATTATTTATTTTCTTGATTATTTATTCTTTTCTTCACCAACTTTTTCTGTCTCGATCCACCATGTATTGAACAACTATTCAAGAGAAGGTAGAAAAGGTAATGTCTATATAATAATGGCCGATTTTTGTCGTCATCCATGCCAAAGCAAAAAGGTGTCATGGCGACGGGATGTATGTGTTTGAAAACGAAATTTACGCCGTTGGCAGTATGTGAAAATAATTATAATTATTATTTTCAGACTCAAACCCGTAATATTTTTCGAACTCATGGTTCGTATCTCTGCCATCGATATAATTTGTAGTTCAAATTATATTGTGCAGAGATCAGGGCGAGTAACTAAAATGAAATATAAATCTGCCATGGTATATAATATATAGTGTAGAATAAATTTGAATTTTATCCATTGATAAAATAAATTTATTCTGATTTGTTTAATTGTGGCTCGCGAATATTTCGCGTCGCCACAAACACAGTGATTTTTCAAGTCATTCAAAAAGTAGCAGTTTCCTTGGAATTAGAAACTGGCTGTATCGTAAAGTCACTGCCCCAATCACACTTAAATTCTTCCGTATAAGCTCTTTAAAATATTTTTTTTTGTAATCTTTGAGCGGATTAGAATTATCCAAAACAGCTTGAAAAATATTACGTTTTTTTTTTTTTGGTATACAATAATCTATTGAAACAATTCGTTCGTGAAAAAAGATTCCATTTACAAAATGTATTTTATCTAAATGGATTAAAAGTTTTACTGGCCATATCCTCGTTTTTATCACTAAGATATCAATTGATAACGTTATAAACTAAAAAACCGCCATTGTGAATATTTACCGAACCCAGTTCATTTGATCAGTTAAAGTTTGTTCGAGTAGGTACGGTACAAAAATTATTTCATTATGATCACACTATTACTAGTTGGAGGTAACTATATATAAACTTTTTAGAATTATTTATCATAAATAATTTGTTTCTGTATCTTAGTTGTAAGTTTGATTACGAGAACAACGTATGGTGATGCAACAGGGAATCAATTTATAGTTGGTACAGGCACAACACCAGCGACACTCGGCCAATTTCCATCATTTGTAATTGTTCACCTACCTAATAATGGACAATGCGGTGGTTTTATAATAAATTCGAATCATGTTGTAACCGCTGGTAGTTGTGTTCTTGACACCAACCGTAATTTAATAGCAACCGGTAATGTACAAATACGATTTGGAATGACATCATTACCGGGCGCTCATACACCATTAAACGTTATGCGTATTTATGTTCATCCATTATTTAATCCGTGGACCTTTGATAACGATATTGCGGTGATACGTGTAAGTGAATATAATAAAAATATTTATACGACAACATAATTCAATTTATATTAAAATTTATTTTAAAGACGATCAGTAACATACCAATACATGAGGGACCAAACCCAACAATATTTTCGTCGGAAATAAACGATCGAATTATACAAGATGGAACGATGTGCACATTTGTTGGTATGGCGGCAAATTCATTATTACATTTTATAAACGAAACTGTTATGAGTCGGACAACTTGTAATTTAAATGCTAATGTAGTGCATTCACAATTTTGTGTTGGTGCTATTTCACAACCTGGGCCTTGTATCATAAATCGAGGTGGCCCATTGTTGTGCAATAATCGAGTGGCTGGTATTTTATCAAATGGATTTTCATGTGGTCAACTTCAAAATGTGCCTGGTATTTATACCCAAGTCAGACGATATATACCATGGATAATGCAACAATTTAATCGAACTGATGTAACACCAGCTGGTCCAACACCACCTCCAACATTTCCATTAGTCGGTGGCCAATCGACACTTATTGGTTATATGAGCTTAATTTCGACGCTAAGCTTTCTAAGCTTAATTCTATCCGTTATAAATTTATAAAGGATTTATTTTAATCAATATTTATTATTAGCATATTATGTTGTCACATCGGGGGAGAGAAAAATAAATAAAACAATTACTAAAAACTTGTAAAAACATCGATAATTTCCAAAACCTAGTAGTACATGATGAGCATTCAAAACTTTGACGTTTATCCCATAAATCAAAATTTCAAATACTGGTTCGTCAAAACAGTGAAATTTATGCTACAAAAGGAATATTTTAAAAATTTCGGTTTAGATTGAATTTAGCATTTTCCACCATATTACGAACGAACGTGAAACCGTGATGCTATCACGTCAAGCTACCCCGATTAATTTTAGATTAATTTAGAAATCAAAAAATTAGGTCTAATCAAAAAACTAAATAGAGAATTTCATAAAATTCGTTTTAATTTTATCTTTTGAATATTTTATTAGAATAATTAAAAAAGTTGAAAGCTATTACAGTAGCATATCATAACCATTATCCAAATAATATTTACTTTAGAATATTTAAAATATGTCAATTTACTTCCACTACTACGCACCGCCAAATGAACAAAATTAATCCAATGCTGAAATTTGCTAACATCTGTATACACACCAGGATATTTTTTTCTTCCGCAACCAACTCCAAATGATACAACACCAGTAAGAAGTCCATTACAAATAAGTGGACCACCAGAATCACCTTGACACGAATCTTCGACAGCAGTTCCGTCATTAGGTTCGTCGAGTGCACCAGCACAAAATGTTTTCTTCGGTAGTTCGCCATTATAAGAATTTCGTCCGTTACACATCTTTCTATTTTTAATTTCAAGCGTGGCTTTTAGTAATCTATTTTGAGATTTCTATTACATACAAAAATACAAATTTAATCTTATTCGAAAAGTGGTTTAGAATATGTTTACCTTTGTTTCCGTTGCACCCCATCCAGCTACAAAACATATTTCATGATCTGGTGGAGTTGACTTTGACATCTTTATTGTTTTTATTTGTGGATGCTCTTTTGGAAAATTTTTATCGACAACGATTATTGCAATATCGTTTTTAATTGATATATGATCATATTCGTAATTTACAATAATATCGATTGCAAAACGATATTCTCTCGATAAGCTACCACTTTCCGAAACTGTTATATCACCGGCTTGAATCGTCAGTCCTAAGGGATCCACAACTCTATAGTCATTCCCATCTTTGACAGTAACACAATGAGCTGCCGTTAAAACTAAATTCATTTGGATTAGGCTGCCACCACAAAAGTGACGACCATTACTTTTATGTTGAATTGAGACAATAAATGGAATTTCTCTTAAGTTAACTACCCTGCCTTTGATAATTCGCCAGTTTTGTACTGTTTCACTATCGTGAAACACCAGTGAAATAAATCCGATTAACACAAAAATTTTAGACATTGCAAAACAAATTTCAATTAATTTACACCAAAAATTAACAACGTTATGACTATTATATTCAAATTCACGAATATTTGAAGTGACTACTTTAATATTTTATGTGCTGGAGCGTACTCATGACAGCCAATTTATTTCTACAATTAAAAGGAAAATTAAAATATTGTGCATAATGAATAAAGCTGCTTTTTTATGTATATTTAGCATAAAGGTCTACATATGCATGTTGTTACTTTATATCAACATAAATATTTGTTATGAACTTATATGTAATTTTAAAGTTTCTGCCATGCATGTACTTAGCCTATATAATGAAGTGAGATTATGGAATTTTCAGTTAAATTATACATTTGTGTGTCATTTCGGGAATCCTAATAGAGATCTGGTCGTAGATCTGGCGGGAGAAATTGGAAGTTTATAGTGCGAATAGAAATCGCAATTTGTGTATAGAGCGTAGCACAAGTTTCAATTAAACAATTGGTAGTCATTTTATCATTTATAAATAAATACATAAATTTTTTGGATACATTTTAAATGTATTGATTTAACAGATATATGAACACTTCAAAAAAATTCATAAACAATTTAAATGTTTTTTAATTTAAAAACTATTTGTATTTGTCATTGTTATTTGTGGACATTTGCTTGACGCTCTCGAAACAAACTGCGAAAGTCATATTTTGGATTTATTTTGATTGTCAAGATTGAAGTCTCCAATTTAAGAATGAAAAACAATTTCGTTCATGTCGCCCCCTCTGCTGGCCTTACAGTCCGCATAATATATCCTTAACGAAACAACATATAAAAAAAAGTCGAACGGCGTCAAATTGCAGGCCTTCGCACGCCAATTGACATCTCCAAGAGATGTAGCTTAAGACGGTATTACTCAAAATATGAGTAATCCATACAAAACTATGGTATATATGCCGTAAACGTTCCATAACGCATCTCTAAAGAGACCTTTTGAACCCCTTGTATACGAATGAATGAACGAGGTAAGGTGACTAGCCCAACGAACGTTTGTCTACACACAATTCGTTCGGAAATTGTACACGGACCACGCTTTAAAAATGGGAACATGGAACGTACTTAGCCTCTTAAGACCTGGAGGTCTCCAGATCCTTTCGAACCAAAGAGCAAAGTGTTACACATTAGACGTGCTTGCACTACAATTAAATACCTCGGGTCCGTTATAACATCGTCGAATGATATGCAGGCAGAAATAAAAGCCCGAATCGCGGCCGGACAACAAGTTTTCTACGCCCAATCGAAATTATTGCGATCTAAACATATGTCGCAGTCGTACAAGCTCGCACTTTATAAAGCACTCATAAGACCTGTGCTGGCTTTCGGAAGCGAGAGCTGGCAACTTCTTGGAGGCTGCGATATTATCGGATTCATCAAATCCAATCGAGTTAGATGGCTCGGCCGCGTTATACGATCTCCACAACAACGAATGACCAATAAAGTGTTCCATCAACAACCAGCCGGTGTTCGTCGAAGAGAAAGACCCCGATTGCGCTGGCATGACGACGTCGAACAAGATCTACATGCATTAGGATATCGAAACTGGAGGACGAGAGCGATGGACCGAGATGGATGGAGGACCTTAGTGCGGGTGGCAAAATCCCTTCATGGGATGTGAAAGCCAGAGAGAGAGATTATCGAGAACTAGAAACCGCGGCGTGGTAAACAAGTATATTAACCATCGCTATACGACCGGTGACGCGTCAAAATTTCTTATCATAATTTTTTATAAATCGAAAATTCAAAACTTGATAAAATTATTAGAACATTCCAATGCAAAATCGAATTTTATGAAGTTTATTTAAGCAAATACTTAAGTACGCACACTCATAATAATACCGCCGTTATATTCGATATCTAAATCAATCTTATCAATTTCATGAATGAATTATATCAACATTTTATTTATATACTATGTTGTAGATAGTTTCACCTAAAATAGCTATGTTTAAATTATTAATTTGTGTATTGTTATGTTTAAGCTTAAGGTGTGGTGTTGGTAATTGTGTTGAAAATGAGGATGAAGATGTGCCAAAAAGTATTCCGCGATATCCAAAACCGCAGTATTACGAGAATACAACTGAAATACAATTTTTTCCACGGATAATTGGTGGTATCGCAGCCCGACTGGGCGAATTTCCTGGAAAAGTGTCACTTCAGACTAGACGCGGTGCTCACATGTGTGGTGCTGTAATTATACAGTTAAGACATGTACTAACCGCTGCACATTGTATAACATTTGAAAATGGAGCTGTATTCGGTATCAATTTGGTAATTTTTGGCATATAATAATGACTTACGTATATAATTTTATATAGTATATTATGACATTTTCTTATTCAGATACGATTAATGGCTGACGATCTACTAATTACGGTAACGGGAACAGCATCGCGTCAAATTCGTTTTCCAACACATATATTTGCTCATCTTCAGTATAGTGCGCATACATTTGAAAATGATATTGGTGTGATTCGAATCGATGTACCATTCGATGTGACCACGACACTAAATATCATTTCACGAAATTTAAACTCGCCTATAATCGGACAACGATGTGAATTGGCCGGATGGGGGGCAACAAGTGAAGGTGCATCGGCCAATCCAAGACTTTTACGAGTCGATCTTGAAGTTAAAAATACTCAAATTTGTAATGGTACATCGTCGTACAATGGCCTTGTGCCGCGTGGTTCATTTTGTGCTGGTGCTTTCGCTGGTGGCGTTGATGCATGTCAAGGTGATTCGGGTGGAGCACTTATTTGTAGCGGCCGAGTAACCGGCATTGTTTCATCCGGTTATGGTTGTGGTCGTCCAAATTTTCCTGGAATTTATGTTGATGTTAGTCTTCATCATGGTTGGATTGAGCATACAATGATGTTTATTGGGTTACATTCAGAAATTATTCAACCGACCACGATTCGTCCAGGGTAGGACAATATGCAAAACTATTTTTGTATTTATAATATAATATTTAGTTATGCAAATAATTTTTATTTTTTAATATTTTCACAGATCGGCCGCAAACATTTTGCCATCAACATTTTTAACTGTTCTAACTGTTATAATTGTAAGTTATATTTTACATGTATGAAACGATTAATATGTTAATAAAAAACGAATAAATTGCATTTAATACAAATGTGACTCAATAATATGTGTGCTAAATCTAACGTACAATAACTAATTAATATTCATGTCGATTAATATCCGTCCCAAACTATAAATTTAAATAATTTTTTTGTGGATAGAAATTAATCGCACACACGAGTATACAGAAATAGGCCACCCTGTAGCGCGATTATCGTTCAAAATTACGTGTGAACCAATTTTATACTAAACCAATATATAAATAGGCCTACAACTTATCCTTTTAATTCAATTTGTTATTTAACCAAGTCGAGTCTATAGTGTATCCAATTTTATAAGAACCGAATTAAAAGTTAAGGGCGTGATCCGTCTTATTTTGCATACAAGGTAAATATTCAGATTATGAATGTGATTGAATATGGGAAGAAGATTAAACATTTATATAATTTTACTGTTCAAATTAAGATAAATCCGATCTTAATTAAATTTCTTTATCTTTCATGCATACATAGTATTACGATATTATGTATATGTATATATAAGAAGATTTAAATTTTTATGATGGGGAGCTCGCAGTCTTAGAATTAGTTCAAAATATTACAAATCACGTTAATTTAGGTTTACGTACGTCTTTGTATAATTTTTAAAATATAAAAAATAAGAGTGTGCAGTATTGGCAGAGGCAAAAACATTTTATTATTACATTGCTACTGTTTTCGAACCAACCGACAATCTGTGAATTTAAGACAAAAACCCATCCAATACCTACCATGTACTATTACGACTAATTATGGTGCGCCAAAGGTGTCATGAGATGGCAATTGCTGATTTAACCAATTTAACTAAAATTAATTGGCATCCAGATGTTCTTTCACGGTTACAACGTAGGCCAAAATGGTTAACCAAACAATCTAACCTTCAATTGGGAGTATTGGTTATTCTTAGTAAAGATCCGTTGCCTTCCTCTAACTGGCTACTAAAGCCAGACTTATGAAGGTCAAATTTAAATCAACACTTTGTTGGCCAGGATATATAAATATATATATATATATATATATATATATATATATATATATATATATATATATATATATATATATATAAATATTTATGTATATATATATATATATATATATATATATATATATATATATATATATATATATATATATATATATATATATATAATTATATATAAAACCTAACTAAACCAAAAACAAACTATAACCAAGTAACAGAAATTCGAGTAAGCCGGCTGGATCATGTTCTGTGAGCCGATCTTAAACCGATGATGAGCAACCTCGGGATCGACCTTCGAAAAGAAGGAGCCGAATTCTTGTTACAGTAAAAGCTATCTATCAATGGTCCGTGCTATGAAGTTAGTAACTGATTGATTTACGCTCAGAAATATTTGCTTTGTTTTTAACTTTCATTTGCAAGCTGATGTCTTCTTTAACAAAAAAACTACGATATATTGGATTTTATGGATTAACAATAAATTCAGTACTATTGCTTCAAATCGCTAAAACTGGAACTAAGAAATTATTCTGTTGGTTAAAGATATTAACGAGATTTTAGTTAGCCATTACTTTTTTTTAAATAAAATTTAAGTTCACATACCTCTCAATCTCGATCTTAAATCAATAACGAATTATATAAAATCGAACGGTAAATACTCGTATTGCTACTTAAATATTTCTTTAAATTTCTTCTTCTCATACACATATAAATCACAGGAAGCATATTATGTACATATAAAGAAGTGATTTAAAGAAAAAAAAATTCTTTTATTCAATTTCTTAATCAGTTGGTAGACGGCAACAGTAAAATGCAGTGTACGAATATAAGTGTTTTTGTTATTTTTTTAACGGGTTTAAATTTATCTTATGGCTCATTGTTTTTACGGCAACACGATAAGAAATATTTGCACGCATTTTCTGGTAAGTACGAATATTTTAGATTGTTAGAACACTGATAAGATGTGAATCAAATTTATATATAGGTTTTACCGAAAAACTATTCAACTACGAGTACAAACAGTATGTGGAAACGGGTATACGATCACCGATTCTCGACGAATTAATCGAAACGTTAAAAGCTCCACCTGAAGCCCGACATCAAGAAATTGGTCGAATTCCAAAACAAAAACAAACACCTTTGTGTGCACTTTGTCGATCTGTTGTTGGTGTTTTGCTCTACTATCGTCGTGCCGGAATGAGTGACGATAAACTAATCGTGATCGCAACCGATTTGTGTATTACTCTAAAAATTCAACCACCCAAAGTTTGCGTTGGAGTTATCGCACTTAATTTACCAATTCTCGTTTATATTGTAGATAATCGTCCGAACTTAACAGCCGAACTTGTATGTGGAATGATTTTACAAGGAAGTAACTGTATTATTATGAATACTCAAGAATTTGAATGGACTATTGAAGTTGATTCGAACGTGCCAAAAATTCGAGATCACAAGCATTCGAATTTACGTCGAAGTGACGATGAATTGGTTGTACTACAGATAACCGATATTCATTATGATCCACGATATGTGGTCGGTTCGGACGCATACTGTCGCGAAGGGACGTGTTGTCGAAGTGGAACACCAAAAACTCAAGATGAATCGGCATCTCGTT
Organism: Tipula confusa; assembly: GCA_963556175.1. Taxonomy (NCBI): domain Eukaryota; kingdom Metazoa; phylum Arthropoda; class Insecta; order Diptera; family Tipulidae; genus Tipula; species Tipula confusa. The sequence continues at coordinate 179,035,954 of OY744477.1, forward strand.
GGGGCGACTATAGACGATGTGATACCCCTTGGGAAACGGTTAATAAAATAACTGAACAAATAAAACAACAACATCCGAACATCGATTATATTTATTACACCGGGGATGTGGTAGATCATGGTGTCTGGGAAACTACAGTTGATCTAATTAAAACATCAATGACTCGAATATTTGATCATTTCGAAAAAGTATTTGATGGTATACCAATATATCCTTTGTTCGGAAATCACGAAGCACAACCAGTAAATCAGTTTCCTCTGCCAAATGTTCCCGATAATTTTACAGCCCGCTGGATATATGAACATGCATCAAAGGAATGGAGTAAATGGTTACCAGATTCTGCTATCGAAACAGTAAATGTTGAAGGATATTATACGTCTATTGTACGAACGGGTCTTAGAGTTATAGCGCTTAACAATAATAATTGTTACACATATAACTGGTGGCTATTATATGAACCAAAACATCCCGCCAAACAATTGCAATGGTTGCACGATACACTTCTCGAAGCAGAAAAAAATAACGAAAATGTTCATCTCCTCGCACATATACCAGCCGGTGAAGGTAGCTGCTTTAAAGTATGGGATCGAGAGTATAATCGTATTATAGTACGATTCTGGAAAACCATAAGCGCCATATTTACCGGTCACACACATTTTGATGAATTTAATATATTTTATACGGCTTCCGTACCAAATTATGCCATAAACGTTGCATGGAATGGTGGAAGTGTTACATCATACAACGATTTAAATTCTAACTACTTCATTTACTATATCGACAAGGTGACTCACGTAAGTTTCGTTATATTTAAGCCTTTTGCTATTATTTCCAATATATATTTTATTCGTTTCTACAGCAAGTGATCGAAAAAGAGAGTTGGATTTTTAATTTAACGGAAGCCAATTTGACACCTGATCAAAATCCTCGATGGTATAAATCGTATACATTTCGACAAGAATATGGTGTTCGTAGCCTTACTCCTAGTGGGCTGAATAGTTTGGTTGACGATTTTGCAAATAATCCAAAGAAACTAAAAAAATATTGGCGTCATAAAGTGAAACATGGCGATACATCGCTGGCTGAGGATTGTGATGAATTATGTTTGGCTGATCATCTATGCAAAATTGTGACAACAGAATTTGAAGAAGACGCGAAATGTAACGAGCTAATGGAAGTGTACGAATATACAGTGCTCAGTATATTAAATTCAAATAAGCGTAAGCTAGGGTCAAATGAATAAAAATATATTTTCCAAAAATTTGTTCAAGGTCATTTTAAGTTGAGGTTGTGAAGTGATTATATCGTAAATAACACCGTTGTGCTTATCAATATCACACAGATATTGCCCCCTCATAAATTAATTACTGGTCGCATAATGTTGATTGATAACACAATTTACTGCTATAAATGCGAGATTGTGTAAAGTGTTCGATTTACAATTGTAAAGTAAGTTACTGGGTGTACATGTCTGCCATGAAAGTGATTTTAGTGTTAGTGATACTGATTGGTATAATATCACAAAGTTTAGCATTTCATGATTATATGAACGAGCGAAATGATCGACGGAAATTGTTGCATGAACAAACCAGTCGTGAGGCTATGTTAATTCAAAATGAATACAAAAATTATGTAGAAACGGGTAAAAAATCGGACGATCTACTCAAATTGGTCGCTCGATATAAGACGCCTGCAGAATTTTTTAAATATTCCGAAATAGTGGAGATACCTGAAACAAAACAGACTATAATTTGTGTACTTTGCCGATCGGTCGTCGGTGTTGTAATGGAGTTTCGACGTGCTGGAATGTCTGATGCCGATATCGAGTTAGTAGCCACTGATTTATGTGTTATTTTTGAATTTCAACCTGCGTTCACATGTCCGGGAATTATTCGTGCCTTTATACCCATAGTCACGTACATCATTGATAATAGACCCGATTTAACAGCCGATGTTGCATGTGCGATTGTATTACAAGGCAGTAATTGTGTGCTACCGAATCCTGAACAACTTGAGTGGAGTATTAATATTGATCCCAATACGCCACCAATTACCGACCACAAAGATAATTTGTTAGAGCGAGGAATTGATGATTTAGTTATTGTGCACATTAGTGACATACATTATGATCCGCGATATTTTGCTGGTGCCAACGCAAATTGTGATGAGGCGGCATGTTGTCGATCGGGAATCCCAGCGCGGCCCGAAGATTCCGCTGGACGATGGGGACACTATAGAATGTGTGATACACCGTGGGAGGCGGTAGCCGATATAATCGAACAAATTCGAAGAGAACACCAACAAATTGATTTTATTTATTATACTGGTGATTCAATTGATCATGGTATTTGGGAAAAAACACCAGAACTAATGCGGCACATCATACAACGAATTTCAAATGAGTTTGCCAACACATTTGGTAACATTCCCGTTTTTTCTGTATTCGGCAATCATGAAGCGATCCCAGTCAATCAATTTGCACCACAAGGTGTGCCTCGAAATATATCCCAACAATGGGTTTATGATTTTGTTGCCGAACAATGGGGCCGCTGGTTACCAGAGTCGACCATAGAAACTTTGAAATTGGATGGATACTACACCGTTCTTGTTAGACCTGGATTCCGAATTATTGCCATTAACAATAATCATTGTATTACGTCAAATTGGTGGCTATTGTACGATATCACAAATCCAGCACTTCAACTGCAATGGTTGCACGATACATTATTCGAGGCGGAACAAAATAATGAAAAAGTTCATTTACTACAACACGTACCATCGGGATCGGGAAGCTGCCTTCAAGTGTGGTCTCGAGAGTATAACCGAATTATTAATCGATTTTGGAATACCATCTCTGGCCAATTTTCAGGTCATACACATCGTGATGAATTTTATCTTTATTACTCCGATACAAATCCACGTTATGCAAACAATATACAATGGAATGGAGGCAGTGCTACAACATATAGTGATATAAATCATAACTATCGTATTTATTATCTTGATGGGGACACGTATCAAGTGACGGATGCTGATTCGTGGATTTTTAATTTGACCGAGGCAAATCTAACGCCAGAACGTAATCCACGTTGGTTTAAATCTTTTTCGTTTAAAGAAGAGTTTGGTGCGAGTCGTTTAACACCTAAAGGATTGCATGATTTGACTGAAGATATGGCCCGGGATCGTAGTAAACTGTTTAGGGTACGTTTGACATACTTTAAGTTTTAATTTAGACAATCTTATTTTTGAATATTTGGTTTTAGTTCTGGGAGCATCGAACATCGTTGGCCGATTCAACTTTAAGCCGAGGATGTGGGGAAAGTTGTTTAGTCGACACTTTATGCCGTATTGTCGCGGTACAGGTAGGAGATGATCGAAGGTGTAATGAACTGATGAATATTTTCCATAATACTGATGAAATAAAATAAAATGTTAACAGTTCACAAGTGTTTTATTAAACAATTAATTTGCAGTAGTTGCCTCAAATTTGTTCAACTGGTTGCATCGCCAATTTTCTCAAAGAAATTTTGACAAACAGTTTGACAAAGATGACTGGATAAACAATCATCGCTGCAACCACTCGCAAATGATAAATCACGATCACTTGCCAAATTTTCGACCACATAGTTTAGTCCACCTGGGCTCAAACTAGACGCACGATACTCTTGTGGATTTTTGTCTGGTGTCAGGTCTGCTTCAGTCAAATTGAAAATCTATGTTTCAGCATCAACTATTTGCTATGATATAAGAAAATTAAATTAAATCAAAGCTAATTATTTGATCAGCCAGTATATTCACGTGCCCAAACGCGCATGCAATCACTACATCCTGAACCAAAATATGAACTTTTTCGTTATTCCGCTCGCCATTTAATCTGTCCGGTACCAAAAAATAATTTAATCTGTCCGGTACCAAAAAATAATTTACGATATTGAAATGAAACACGAAAAGTTTAAATTTTTTATAATAATAAAAAATCATAGCTGAAGAATGGCAAAACTGGTTACCTAACAAAAATTACAAAAACCATTAAAACGCAACGTTTTTATGCAGTACGAGAGTTAAGCCAATTTTCCGTATAATCGACCTCAACAATAACGGCTATAATTTTTGGTTATTTTATAATGCGACTGCTTTTATAAATCAACTAGAATGGCTCCATGATACATTTTACAAAATGCGGTATTGAATAATGAATTTGTTCATATACTAGGCAATGTGCCAACAAACGTGATGAGCTGGTACTATTCTATGATCTTGGTGAATACGACAAAATTGTGGTTTATATTTTTTACTGATTTTATAATCTTACCTAAGATAATTCAATTAATAATCAAAATCTTAAAAAAAAAAATTTAATATTGTTTATATATAATATATTTCAAAACATATACAAATATTTTTTAAATTATACATAGTGCCATAATTATTATATATTGTTAATTAATTAACTAAAGCAAATAAATTAATATACTTATTATAAAAACAATAAAATTTAATTCAAATTAAAATAAAATTCGATACGAGAATACGACTTTAAAAAAATTTAATTTTTACTTAAAAATGTATGTACATTATTAATATATTAATTTTAAAATTCGAAGATTAAATTTTTTATTTAATAATAAAAGTATTACTTGAAGAGTGAAACAAATAAAATTAATTTTCAAGGATTTATCATTTCGTAAACTACCACATTTCGTAGTGTTTGACGGTTAAATGAAATTTGAATAATGAAACCCTCCGTTAAAAATGTATTTATAGTTGACTGTTACTATGTAAAATTATATATGCAATATCAAATAATATAAAAAATATAAATATGTAAACAATATAATATATATATATATATATATATATATATATATATATATATATATATATATATATATATATATATATATATATATATATATATATATATATATATATATATATATATATATATATATATATATATATATATATATATATATATATATATATATTTAATTGCAAATTCACCATTGATATGGTGAATTATTTATTAAAAAATGTATACCAATTTATACCTATATTTTTAATATGTAAATAGAGTCGTCACGTAAAACTATTGTCAGATGAGGAGACTTATGAAATACTCATGGCGAGCGATGAAGAATCGGTTATCGACGAATTGGTCGAATTAGATACTGGGGGAAAATTGTGGGACTACCCAGAGTATTCCGACCAGATGCCTGTCAATTACGAGATGGATACTACACGTAACAAAAAATAAAAAAAATAAAAACCTTGAGGTGACGAGGGGCAAGAAATAGACGATTAAGATAATAAAGATAAAGAACCAACGCCGCAGTTCACTGAAATAACCAATGTATTTAAGCGATTACGAAGTTGCCTCAAATAAAGACATCGAGACAACCAATCAAATTTAGCAGTTGAATTGTACTCCAAAAAAAATTAATTAAATGGAAATATGCTCTTTTAGACACTTCGACTGTTAATTTTGAAAATCACGACAATAATGAAAATGAGCTTTACGAAAACGATTCCCCGGAAGAATTATTTAGCAAATATTTAACTGACGAAATTGAAAAATTATGCCATAATCTTTTCCAATTTCCCCTCACAAATTATTCGTAATGTTACTGTGGGCTGTGAGCCAAGTATCCGTAAATATTTGCCGATTAAAAACGCACAAAAAAAATTTACGGTCTAGCGTCCAAAAATATAATGAACCAAATAATCTAATAGCGATATCCATACCGGATGAATTAAGATATTTGGATGACGAGTTTTTTTATGAATTACATCGTTTAGCAGTTGAATTTAATATATGTAATAATAAATCCACAAATCATTATAACAGATTTCGAGATAACCATATATCGATCTGCTTTGGAGTTTTTTCCTGATACAAAATTCTAGAGATGCTTTTTTCAGTTTGGTCATCTAATTTGGAGGGAAATAAGGATCAACTAGAAAATATGATAATTCAAAAAAATTTCCAAAACAAATTCGAATGCTCAAAACATTCGCTTTTCTACCTCCCGATTGCATGCCCCAATATTTCGAAGATTTTGAGCGCTCACTAGATGATGATGATGATGTGAAGAAAATCGCAAAACAATTTAAGCAATGCGATATTGTCGCTGGAAAAGCAAAATATTAACGTGACTTCTGGTCCAAAATATTAACGTGACTTCTGGTTTGATTGTTACTTTACTTCTTTTCTGTGGTTCGAGGCACTCCCAGCTAACTCTTCAGTGAATCACATTTTACGTTTTATCCTAACTGGTTACGGCGAAATCGTAGAAGCTCTAGGCCTGATTTACGTAGATCATCTATCTAAACATTACTCAGCTCCAAGACATCCTTTAATACTGACATATAAGATGGGTCGGGCCATAAATTCAGCACTCGTATTTTAAAGGAGTCATACTTTTGGAAAACAAACAAACAAGAAACATTCCACAAGATGTCACAATGGAAGATATTATAAATAATTATAACAGTGGAATAATAACTACAGAAGCAGAATGATTATTACGTTATAACATAACCAATAAAACCCTGCAAAAGTCAGAAACAGTGAAACTCACCTTTAGAGCAAATTTTAAACCTGAATCAATCAAAATGTATGGAGTTAATTACAGAGTGAGTTACTTTATACCACAGCCACTTTTCTGCAAAAAGTGTTTAAATTATGGACATCTCAAAAAATATTGTCTGAACAAGGAAACTCGATCCGGAAATTGTGGAAATTACCATCCAATAGAGCAAGACCAAAAATGTACTTTAAACACTTCATGCCATAATTGTAAAGATGATCACAGATCAAACTCGAAAGACTGTCCAAAGAAAAAAAAGGAAATGGAAATCCAAAAAATAAGAACCACGATGAGAAAATCTTACAAATATATTATAAGCGGTGGACAGCAGCAAAATCAAACTTAAAATCATATGAATTCCGAGCCACGCTAACATAAAAGGGAAAGAAAAGGCAGACAGAGCTGCTAAAGCGGACGTTAAATCAAGAAGGACATTAAATGTTCTTACGCCACTGAAAGATAATATAAAAGCTTTCATTAGAGGATGTTACATAAAATGGAACAACATATTCCTAGAAAAAACAGTTACGAAAGGGCAACAACACGGTATTACTAACAACAAACCTTTGTTTTATAAATATAAAGGAGGTCGAAACAATAAAAAGAATTACAAGACTGAGAACCAACCATACCTGATAAAAAATACCTTAAAATGATCAAAAAAATTGAAAGTGACATATGCGACACCGACATTGAGAATACAAAAAATCAAAGAGTGATAAAAACACAGTACGAATTCATGCTATACCAAACACACACATCAGCACATACGGCGTGGGGTCTTATTGCTTCACGGATGGATCATGTGCAAATAACCTTAGAGGAATTGGCATATACAACCAATACAACGAAGAAACAATGTGTACAAACATAGCGGAAGATATATCTATCAAATCGTTAGAAATAATAGCTATTTGAGAAGCCACCAAATGTGCAATTGGAATTAAAATTGGAGATAATCACAATATTTACTGGTTCACACAGCGCAATACTGGCACTAAAAAGGAGTAGATACAACGAAAAATTTTGAAAGTCTCATCATTTCACCGCTTGCTGAATAATTGTAATCTAAAAATAAAAATCATTTGGATACCCAGTCACTCTAAAATAGTAGGAACAAATGAGGAGGCTGACAGGGCAACGAAAGCTGCAGCAAAATCGAAAAGTGTTAAAATCTCCTACCCCATTGGAAGATAGCATAAAACCGTTCATAAAAGACAGATACAACAGTTGGAATGAAATATTAATGGTAAAAAACACAGAGAAAACATCAACGGTAAAACAAGCAATAACCGATGGTTCTATGCAGCACACAATTTGGAAAACGAAACCATCAAAAGGTTGACTAGAATCAGAACCAACCATGCCTTCGATAAAAAATATCTGAAAATGATAAAAAAAAACGTAAAAGAAAACGGCAAACACACCATAGAAGAGTGCAGTAAATTTGAATCCGACATCAAGATTAAGGAGCAATAACAAAGGATAAGTGAGGAAGATACTTATTAGTTAATTTGAAAGAATAAAAGAAAAAAAGAAAAAGTGAATATATTAAAAATATTTGGTAAGAAAAAATGAGGAGCACATCCATCCTCGCTAATCAATCTTCACAAAAGCTTAATCATAAGCAGAATCAGATTATAGCTCGATTCTGTCGACAAACAAAAAAAATAAAGGATACTATAAAAACTTATCAATGCAAGTCTAAGAATTTTTCTGGCTTAACAAACAGCACACCGATAACAGCTATTATAGCTGAAGCGGGAGATATCCCAATTGAAGGAATCACACTATAAAGCAAATAAATGCATCAAAGAAGATGAACCTATCCACATACAACTAAAAACAAAAGGGTATAAATGTTTTATACCAAAGTTTTACACCCATAGTAGGAGTGGTCAAAGGGATCACAACCAAATTTGATCTAAAAAGAAATTTCAGAAAACATCTCAGCAGACAAACCGATAGTAGGAATCGAAAGAATAAAATCCTGGAATAAACAGAATAGGGTATTAAGAGATACGGATTTAATAATAATAGAAATTAGAGCTAGTTCTCTACCTGATAAAATATTATTTTATGATGTACCCAAAAATTGTAAGTACCATTTATATCAACTAAGTCATCAACCAATTTTATGGTTCAAAAAGAAATAGCACATATATCATATAAACAACCCCAACCGTTATACGCACAGAATCCCGAGGTCTGGTTTGTAATACTGGAACAACAGTTTCAAGTAGCAAATATTGTTTCAGGAGCCACTCGGTATTCGCATGCTGTAGCTGCGTTGGATGCTAGACTATACAACAAGTTTGCCAATTTAATAATGAAAAATAAAGGCAAACAACCATATACATTTTTTAAACATGAAATGCTTAGAGTGTTAGGTGAATCCGAAAGAACAAAGCTGAATAAATTATTACACGGATTACGGCTAGATGAACAAAAACCATCACAATTACTCGAACAAATGAATATGAATTCCCATTGGGAAAATTAGCAGAACGAGCGGATGATTTAATCGAAACCATATCACAACATCAAATTCACGATATCAGTGATAGGTCGCAATCTGTCAAACAAAAGGAATCCTCAACTCCAACAATTAATGATTCCCAATAACTGTTAAGTAAATTTCGTAGATATTTTAATGAAAGTGTCAGCATTACATAGTACGATGAGAAGTTCTCATAGTCCGCATAATAATTCTAGATGTAAATCAAGGTCCAGAGAACGAATTTCAGATGAAACCGAGTGTTTTTATTGAACATTGGTTTAAGTAGAGTTTTTAAATGGTCATTTATTGTAGCAAACGTGTCTATGCCAATTATCGGTGCAGATTTTTTAAAATCAACCGGACTAGTCGTAACCATCAAAAAAGGCAGATTAGTAGATCCAATAACAGATTTGTTTACAGTAGGATCCATCAAACAAATACAAAGTATTACCCTAGCATTGGTTGATAAAACCAAAAATAATCCGGATATACTGAAATTATTAAATAAATATGAAGAAATAACCCTGTGGAGATTACAGGGCAATAAACAATGTGACCATCCCCGACAACTACCCCGTACCACATTTACAAGATTTCTCCTATCAACTAGCAGGTTGCACAATATTTACGACGATTGACTTAATACGTGCTTATCACCAAATTCCTTTAGAGCCACGAGACGTACCTAAAACTGCCTTCGCAACACCATTTGGTCTTTTCGGCCCATCCAGATATATCAGCAAAATTTTTAGACACAGCAGTAGGAGCAGTCACCAGCAAATGGTAAACGAGGTTTGGCAACCACTGGGTTTTTATTCCGTAAGATTAACCGAGACACAGAAAAAATTCAGCACCTATGATCGAGAATTGTTAGCGGCTTATTTAGGTGTAAAGTACTTCCGATTCTATTTTCGAGGGATGAAATTACATCCTCATCATGGACCATAAACCTCTCATTTACACCTTTCAACAAAATTTGGACAAAGCATCACCAAGACAAAGACGTCAATTAAACTTTATTGGACAATTTACTACCGACCTACAACATATAACAGGAACGGACAATGTAGTAGCCGATGCGTTATCTAGAGTAGAACCCATTAACATTCACGAGGCTATTGACTATAACGAACTTGCCAAAGATCAGTTACATGACTCAGAACTGAATGACATACTAAAAGACGAGACCTCTGGACTGAAATTAATTCGACGACCGTTGGCTTTTAACACAGACCAATCGATTTACTGTGACATATTCACATCCCGGAGTAAAAGCTTCAGTTAAATTATTGTCGAAACATGTAGTGTGGGCCGGCAATAAAAAAAGATGTTAGAGAATTGGTGCAAGCATGTTTGGCTTGCCAAAAGTTCCGCATTTTATAGTTACGAATAAAGGTACACAATTTGAATCGAATCTTTTCGCAGAATTATCACAATTACTAGGCTTTGAAAGAAGACGTACAACAGCCTATAATTCCAAATGTAATGGGATGATATAACGTTGGCATCGAACGTTAAAAGCAGCAATTATGTGTCATATAGACCAGACTGGTCGGAAATATTACCACTACTTGATTTGCGTACTTCGTTTAATGAGGAACTAAAAACGACTCCAGCAGAACTAGTTTATGGAAGCACCGTCAGAGTTTTTGGACATTTCATAGAACCATCAAATGCTTCAATTCCACAATCAGAATTTGTAAGCAATTTAAAAAAACATTTCGAAGAATTAAAGCCAGTTAATGCATCTCGACATTCAAAAGAAAAAATCTTCATTAGTAAAAAATTAGAAGATTGTTCTCTTGAACGAATTACTATTGTCGCAAAAATTAATAGCACGCGATGGCACAGAATGGGCAAAAGAACCATTTTTAAGCTATCAAACCAGTTCTCGCAATGTTCTTCGTGAATTAGGTATGTACATATTATTCATCTCAACATTATTCTTCATTTCTCTATATGTAGATTGCTATTTTTGTCTTTGTGCAGGTGGCCATACAGTAAAGACTCGTGTCAAACATTCAATTCCATTTCCATACAGCCAATGAAGACCGTAATCATTCGTCATATCAATCGCATATGCCAGGCACTTGCTGCCTTATGGAATAAAAAAAATCCACATCGCGATGAAAGTCAATGGCAAAATATTAATGAGATCGAATTCGACGCATTCTTGGCTATATTGAGGGTCATGAGTCAAATCAAATAATGAACTTCTAAGTGAGCTATGGACGCGCCAGACGAACTGCATTCCGAGAGCGTTTCAAAGCCATATTGACAACAATTCGATTCGATGATACGAAGACACAAGAAGCGAGAAAGGCGACTGATAAAGCGGCACCTATATCAGGATTGTGGTTGATGATGAACGACAATCTCAAAAAAAAAAATTATAAGCCACATGCCTGGATTACAATCGATGAACAACTGTTTCCGTTTCGTGGCCGCGTATCGTTTAAGCAATACATACCATCAAAACCGGCTAAATATGATTTAAAAAGGCCGCCGACGCGAAAACACATTATCCGATAGGCGGCATCTATCTGGGACGGCAACCCGGAGCCCATAGGGCACGTAATTTGGGTGAGAATGTTGTTTTTCAGTTAGTGAAACCATATGAAAACAGTGGCCGAAACATCATCACTGATTACTTTTTCACTACATTTCCTCTGGCTGAAATGCTTGCAACTCGTAAATTGACCCTTATTGGAAAATTGCGCAAAGACAAACGCTATATCGCCAAAGAACTAATGTTGGAGAAAGGGGATAATGCATTTTGATTCCGAGATCGACACTATAAGTGGCAAGCCGCAGATACTATTGGATTATAACAAGACGAAAGGCGGTGTGGATACCATGGATCAGATGGTGAGCATTTATGACACATTTTTCGATGGTATCAATCTCTCTATTTTGTTTCATTTGTCAGGTAACAGCATATTCCTGCAAGAGAACGACCAATCGATGGCCGCTGGCTGTTTTTCAACATGGTCGATATAATGACTTTGGCAGCTTATCTCATTTTTATTGACACCCATCATGATCTCGCACAACGTGCCGAGTATTTATCACGTTGAACAAAATGCACTGAGATTCAATACCAGCATATCAGACAAAACGATTAAAAATTATTTAAAACAAAAATTAAAATACTGGTGGCTTTCCCATCAGTTACAATAACCCTTCCAAACCGTACCGCTTTAACCCAAATTCTTAGTCAAATGAAGTAATATGAAGTAACAATACAATAAATAAAAATAAATGAATATATATAATAGTTAAAAACAATGAAGTCGAATATAGAAATAGTATATAAGTTTTTATGAGATTAAGTTTAAATTATGTATAAAAAAAAAACAAAATATAAGCTACAACATAAAAAAAAAAAAAAAAAAAAAAAAAAAAAACTATTTCGTCGTTTTTCTTGGTCCTCCATTAGTAAATCATCTTATCTTATCGATGTTCGCAATTTTGATTCATATTTAATTAGCTCTAATTCATTATCGCTTAAATCTGAATCGTTTAAATTTTCAAAGGATTCGAATAATGCGAAATATAACCTATTAAATTTGTAACATACATTTTCTTTAACTATTAATTTTGTAATAATTTGTACATATCACTATAATAATATAAATAATCAATTAAATAAATTATCATGCATTATTTAGAATAAAAATATTTACTTACACGAGCTTATTTATTTTTTAATAAATAAAAATCCAACGAACGTTTTATATTCACCACCATGTGGCCATTCCATATTTTTTTATGCATATTCAATAAATGTGGTTGCATTTTACGCAATGATTTCTCTAAATGACTATCTGGATTCTGGATATAATCCTAGACTAGCTACTTTCATTATAATCGAATGTAACCAACGAAACCAAATTCAAACATTTTCTACGCGAAAACGTTGATAATAGGAAAATATAGCTCCTCATGCTACTTTTAATTCTTCTTTTGTCCATTTAGTAAATCATATAAATCTACAATATTCAAGAAAAGTTAAATAAATTATCATGCATTATTTAGAATAAAAAATTTACTTACGTTTTTTTTTTTTTTTTAATAAATAAAAATCCAACGAACGTTTTATATTCACCACTATGTGACCATTCCATATTTTTTTATGCATATTCAATAAATGTGGTTGCATTTTACGCAATGATTTCTTTAAATGACTATCTGGATTCTGGACACAATCCTAGACTAGCTACTTTCATTATAATCGAATGTAACCAACGAAACCAAATTCAAACATTTTCTACGCGAAAACGTTGATAATAGGAAAGTATAGCTGCTCCTCATGCTACTTTTAATTCTTCTTTTGTCCATTTAGTAAATCATATAAATCTACAATATTCAAGAAAATTTAAATAAATTATCATGCATTATTTAGAATAAAAAATTTACTTACGAGTTTTTTTTTTTTTTTTTAATAAATAAAAATCCAACGAACGTTTTATATCCACCACCATGTGGCCATTCCATATTTTTTTATGCATATTCAATAAATGTGGTTGCATTTTACGCAATGATTTCTTTCAAATGACTATCAAATGACTTTCAAATGACTATCTGGATTCTGGACACAATCCTAGACTAGCTACTTTCATTATAATCGAATGTAACCAACGAAACCAAATTCAAACATTTTCTACGCGAAAACGTTGATAATAGGAAAGTATAGCTCTTCATGCTACTTTTAATTCTTTTGTCCATTTAGTAAATCATATAAATCTACAATATTCAAGAAAAGTTCCAAAAATATTTATTACATTTTTGACAAAAATAATAATTCACTTCAATTTCTAGCGAGAACGATATGTTAAATAACATAAATATATAATCAAATTTTAAATTTTAACTTACGCAATTTTTCATCTGACATCCTTACGTACGACGCTTATCCGTCCCTTTCAAGAATTGTTATGAAAAGAAAAATGGAAACGACCTAAACATCAATATAAAAAGTACTAGAGTTTTTTGAAATTTGAAGTTAGCTGCAAATGCTAGGGGTGGAATTAATTTTGTATTTCAAAAAATCATGAAGTAGTAAAATAATTTTTAAGTTGAGCTCTTATATGCGTATTTTTAAGAAAAGTTTGACTATATCTGCTATATAATTTGCTAATGTACGTATATAAATAAATAACGGCATATTAGTATTTGGTGCGCTTATTTATTGCACATCTGCCAAAACCACATAATATGGTTCACGTTCTCTTACATACAAACACATTTAATTTTTGTGTTATAAAAATAATTCAAACCGCTATCTTTTTCAGCAATTGCTGAGTTACAGTAATTACTGTAATTCAGCAACTGCTGAAAAAGATAGATGTTTGAATTATAATGATAACGTTTAGGAATCTTAACTAAGAAAATGTCAATTAAATATTTTAAGGTATAAATAAATTAATATTCCTTTTTAGCCGAAATGCCTAAGAGAAAGGTTGAGAGTGATAACATTTCCCTTAAAAAATTGTGAATAAAATGTGGTTTAAAGTCAAATGTGTTGTGTTTGAATAAATTCAAAAAGGTAATCGATTTCTCGATCATAGAAAATCGTTTTTTTGGTAAATGTACCAAAAATAAGATTTTCTATGATCGGTTTTAGTTCTGGGAACATCGAACATCGTTGGCCGATCCATCTTTAATCCATCTTTAATCCGAAAATGTGGTGAAAGTTGTTTAGTCGACACTTTATGCCGTATCGTCACAGTAGATGTAGGAGACTATCGAAGGTGTGTAATAAACTGACGTATATTTTCCATGAAACTTATGAAATAAAATAAAATGTTAACACTTCAAAAGTATTTTATTAATCAATTAATTAGCAGTAGTTGCCTCAAATGTGTCCAACAATTGGTTGCATCGCCAATTTTCTCCGAAAACTGTGGTAACAGTTTGACAAAGATGATTGGCTAAGCAATCATCGCTGCAACCACCTGCTAATGCTGTATCTGCCCATTTTTGTTTATGACGCCAGTATAGAGCCAACAAATCACGATCACTTGCCAAATCTTCGACCACATCGTTAAGTCCACCTGGGCTCAAACTAGACGCACCATACTCTTCTTTAAACGAATACGATTTGTACCATCGTGGATTTTTGTCTGGTGTCAGGTTTGCTTCAGTCAAATTGAATATCCATGTTTCAGCATCAACTACTTGCTGTCAAATAAGAAAATTAAATTAAATCGAAGCTAATTATTGAACCAGCCGAAACTTACATAATTCTCACGATTAACGTAATAAACTCGATAGTTATGATTGACGTGAGTAAATGTTGTTGCACTTCCACCGTTCCATTGTACGTTAACGGCATATCTAGGATTTGATCGTGAATAATAAATATTAAATTCATCTCTATGACTGTGTCCCGTAAACATTCCGCTTACTGTGTTCCAAAAACGTTCGATAACACGAGTATATTCACGTGCCCAAACGCGCATGCAATCACCGCGTCCTGAACCAATATGAGTCAAAATATGAACTTTTTCGTTATTTCGTTCGGAATTTAAAAGTTCGTCGTGTAACCATTGCAAATGGTTGGCAGTATATTTGATGTCGTACAGCAACCACCAGTTATAGGTGTAGCAAAGCATACTATTGATGCCGATTACACGAAATCCAGGTGCGGCTTCAATAGAGTAATATCCTTTACTTTTTAATGTTTCAACGCTTGACGATGGTAGCCATCTTGACCATAAATCAGCCACATGATCATAAAGCCATTGTTGAGAAAGTTCTTTGGGTACAAGGTCGGGTGGAAATTGATTCGTTGGTTGCGATTCATGATTCCCTAAAATCGAGTATACTGGCACGGGGTCAAACGTATTATGGAACTGATCATCAACCCGTTTAATAATGTGTTTGATAAGCGGAATAGTAGTTTCCCATATACCGTGATCAACCATGTCACCAGTATGATAAATAAAATCGATATGTGGATGTTGTCGTCTAATTTGTTCCATACCATCAACCACTGCTTCCCACGGCGAGTCACAGCTACGGAAATCACCCCATCGGCCCGCTGCATCTTCAGGCCGTGCAGGAATTCCGGTACGACAACAAGCCGCTGCTTGACAATTAGCATTGGCACCGGCAAAATATCTTGGATCATAATGTATATCACTCACGTGCACAATCACTAAATCATCATCGCGACGCACAAGTTCTGGATTTTTGTGACTATTAATTGGTGGCATATTAGGATCTAAATCGATTTCCCATTCAAACGGTTCAAAATCGCTGATTACGCAATTGCTTCCCTGCAGGACAATACCACAAGCAATTTCGGCCGTTAAATTTGGTCTATTATCGATGATATGCGCTAAAATTGGTAGATTCAGCTCAACAATTCCACGGCACGAGTAATCCGCTTGCAACTCTAGACTAATGCATAGATCATAAGCAATGCCACTAAGGTCATCGAAACTCATACCTTCACGTCGCAAATCGATCATTACGCCGAGAACGGCACGACATAAAACACATGTCGTGGTTTGAACCGCCTCTGGTAAATCTGATATATCTTGACTTCGGCTGTATTCAACGGGTAAATTCATTTCGACGAATAATTCGTCGAGACGTTCCGATTTAACACCGTACCGTACATATTTTTTATATTCAACTATAAACTGATGTGCGATTTCACCTAAAAACAAAAAACAAAAAAAAATTATGTAATAAATTTTTGAGTTGCACTTCAAATTTTATCGATCGTAACTAAGTGTAGCGACTTACCCGTAAATTTATGTAATTCCTTTCGTTTTTCATCCTGAGCGGCCAAATGATTTTTGTATGCAAACGTGACGCTCACGCATGCTAACAATAAAATAATTTGAATTCTCACCATCTTGAGTAGATTCTAAGGTTGATTTAGTATATAGGTTCACTCAGCTGTACACTTATATCTGAAGTAACTTATTGTTTTGATAAGCTCAGTGCTATATAATAGATTCACTGAGGGCTTATCAGTATATATTTGGTTAACGATTATTTAAAACTTTATTATAGTCTTTATACCTCACTTGAATGGAATCAGCATTACAGCTGATAAGGTCTCAAATTAAATATAAATAGACATTTATACGATAAATAGCCTCATATATTCTTAAATTTCATTACCATTATTTTAAAAATAGACACCTACAACAGGAACAGAAATAATTTCACCAATGGCCAAAGGTTAAATAAAAGCACCAAGTCTACTGGCATGCTTTCCAATAAGAAAGAGTCCAGTAATGACACCCACAACCGTGCTAATATTATGCCGTTGCATAGATATTAGCTGATTAGACCTTTTCAAGTCCAAATTAGGCCAAATCTGCCTAGTAATTACACATGAGGTGCAATTTGCCCATCTATTGTTTGTAATTTTACGAGCTTCTTCTTTAATGAGCATTTTGCATGTAGCAAGTGGAACTTCAATGTCCATCTTGCACGGTAAGATGATCCAAGTAATACCTTGTCGCGCGAGTTCATCGGCTTTCATATTCCCCGTAATATTGAAATGCCCTGGCACCCATATAAGGTCGAAATTGAACTGTTCAGCTATCTCGTTAAGAGATGAAAGACAACTCCGGGCTATACTTTTTACGTGATAAAGCCTTAATGTAAAACTTTAATAGCAGTCTGACAGGCCGTAAAAATGCCAATATCTCTTACAGATATTACACGATACTTCGTCCAGTCTATGGCTTCCTTGATTGCTATAAGCTCTGCCTGGAAAATACTGCAATGATCATGGAGGTGAAAAGAGAGATTTACATTTAGTTCTTCGCATAAAACCCCTCCGCCGACCTTTCCATCAATTTTCGACCCTTCTGTAAAAAAAGTTAATAAAGCCTGACTTTAAAACTGTTCCATTCACCCTAAAGGCACCTTCAATATCACAAAACGTCACCAAAGAGAATTCCTTATATTCGAGGGACTTCTCTTTAGGACATAAGAGGAAATGGAGAGCAGCTCGATTGAGCCTTTGAGGTAAGCCTCTATCTGTCTTTCTAGAATTTTCAAGAAATAAAAAGATAAGCTAATAGGCCTAAGGTCTCTGGGATTGCAATGAGAGCGTTTTTCTGCCTTTGGTATAAAAATTACATTTACTTCAGTCCATTTCTTTGGAATGTGACATAGTTCGAGGCTAGCCAGGGAACAGTTAAGTCAGTGGTTTTCTGAATATCGGCAGGAATAATGCTGTCCAGTCCTACAGACTTGAAAGGCTTGAAACTGTTTACTACCAACAAGATAGTTCTCATATTGACAACTGTCCCCACGAGGTCAGTAGCCTTATTTGCCTTTGGCAAAATAGGAGGAGAATTTGGAGAACCCGGAAAATGAGTTTCCAGAGGAAGCTTCAAGGGTTCCCTACTTGTTGTAGTCCATTCGGTCGTTGGAGATAACTTGGAATGATAAGACAAATGGATAATATCTTACGTAGCCTTGCTGCCTCAGAGGATTGCTGTATTTTGTTACAAAAACGTCTCCCGGAATTGCTTTTGGCACTTTTTAGTTCATATTTATACGCTTTAAGGACCTCTTTATAGGAGTCCCAGTCCATGTCAGTTTTTGTTCTCTTTGCGATTTTAAAGAGCCGCTTGCATTTTAGGCGCATTACTTGTAGTTTCTTCGACCTCCATGGTGGACGAGATATACCTTTTGGTCTACTAATGGGACATGAACTTGAAATAGCTTCAATAAAAGCATCAGACACCCGGTCTACTATGACATCTAGCTCCTGTATTGATTCCGGAGATTTAGGAACTAGTGGAGAGTTACTTAAAACCATTCTGAAAGTATCCCAATTGGCCCTACGGTTTCTAAAAGTTGGAGTTTCAAAATATTTTATATCCAATCCGTATCGAAGATAACGATGATCAGAAAAGGACCGTTCAGACACTTTCCAATTAATTAATCCATTCGACAAGCAATTCGAGACAAGGGTAATGTCTAGAACTTCCTGTCTATTTCTTATTATAAAAGTAGGCGTATGATGTGAGTTCGCATCACAACCATGGATCACTCCAACTTTCCGTTTTTGAGCATCCATAATAAGACTGCGCACATTTGCAGGTGGGAGGTTTACCCCATCGTGCGGTAAGTACGCTGATATAAGCCAGAGGCTTCCTTACCGACCCCGATGCTGGCTGCTACTACATCTACATTGCTGTAATTTTTTTAAGCAGTTCTTGCTGTACAAACAGTACAAACAGTAATTTGTAATTGGGAGCTCCGAGTCCAAGAACCCGATCCTTATTGACCCATGGTTCTTGAACCAAGACGATATCAACGTCATATTTTCATATTTGGAGCAACAAAGCTTTCCATGCTTTTCTCCTAGCATTAAAAGTTGGTTTGGAAGGACCTGCTTTTTCGTTGCGTAAATCCACTTCCTTACCTAAAGAGAAGTTTCCTAAAGACCAGCTTCTCTTTATTTGAATTTTCCGGTTTTTTAAGAGTTTCGGACTGTTAATTTTGTATTTTCAGATCCATGTTTGTCCCACAAGTAGCGGAGAAAAATGGTGTCCATCCTTGCAGAGATCCGCAATATAAGGATAAGACTAAAAACAACTGGAGGTCGCCAGGTATTCAGAGGTTCCGTTCAAGACTGGGCTATTTGTAAGGGCCCCCAGCCAGGTTGATCATCAGCACGAGTTGCATGACACTTAATCCAGCCCTTATTTTATAGTGCTAGCACTCGCATCTAATATTTAGCAGACCAAAGTCGTTGCCCGTATGGTACCACTAGGAGGTATATTCAAAGCTTTAATTGTTATAGGAGATATCAAAATAGCTTCAAATTCTCCAAGCAAGGCTATGTAAGGCCGCCTCAACCCAAACTAATTAATGCATTAAAGAAATATGCAGATGTACTTGAAAAAGATGAATTCCGTGCATATAATGTCGCGATCGCCACACAGATACCAATTTTAGATACCTAAATGTGGTATTACGTATAGCAGATTATTAACGAGACAATAAGCTGACGACGATTGTGTATCGTAAGATGTCAATTTAAATGTCTAAGTAACAATTTTATTTAATTTAGTTATTTATTTTTTACTTCAAGGTTTCACTCTGGAGTTTAAGCTGTAGTTTGTATCAAGGTACCAGGACGGAATCGTATGACACGCTGAAATTGTAAATTAATCCAGGCAATATGATGTCTTACTTCAATATAAACCCCTGGTTGATTGGCCGCTCCACATCCTAGATTGAATGCTAAAATTCCAACTAGTTGGTTGTTGGCACCGCAATATAATCCACCACCAAGTGCACCCTAAAATAAAAAAAATCGATAATATTCGAGTTGATACAAATTGTTCGTCAAACTTACATTACATGGACTAGGGGCATTTGCGGTAAGTGTTCCACCACAAAGCATACCGGTTAGTACACGATTTTGCAGAATGTTTTGTACATTGCATACAGCCGCCGTATGCATTGGTACATTGATGATTTGTTGTATTGGATTTATGGCCGCACTAACACCACTCGCACTCCATCCCGCGAAACGACATTCCGTTGTTATTGGTTGTGTGGCCAATGTTGCCGCCTCGATTGTATTGTGTGGAAAAGGAAATCGGGCACCCACTCGCAGCACCGCCAAATTATTTGCATTCGTTTGTGTATTGAATTGTGAATGAGGATAAATTGTTGTGACATTGCGAATTACACGTCGCCATGTGGGCATATTAAGTGAAAGATCACCACCGGTAATTGTTAACCAAAATGGATTTATAAGAACACCATTGGTTTCTATTACACACGATGCCGCCGTTAGGACATGCCAATCGTTAATTACATTTCCTAAACAATTTAATTGGCCAACGGTTGATCTTATTGAAACGACGGATGGAAATGCACCACTTATTGCCGCTGTCCCTCCAACTATAAATGGTTGAACAGTCCCACTGGTGACACAATTGATTACGCAAAAACTGATTATCGTCATAAGCACACAAATCTTTGTTTTGGCCATTTTGGCTTGTTGGCTAAATATGGACTAACTAAAAATAAATTTGAGTCGATATAAAATTTTAATTTTCGTATCTTATCTCCGATATTCTGGATTTCTGGATAGCGTTAACCTAGTACCGTACACCTATCTAAAGTCGATGTAATCCGTTTATTTAGAATTTAATTAATTCTCATTAAATGGGATCAATAATTTATTGCGGAATTACAAAATGATATCATCGTGAAATTTATAAATTGTTCATGGACGCTAAATCTGATAAACAGTCGTAGTGAAACACGGTCGATATAATGAAGTACTTTGAATTATGTTTAGTCTCGATCATTTTGGGTATTTACACATTTTATACTTTTTTAATTTCGTTACAAAATTATGTACATTTTTTTTTGTTTTCACAGTGAAATGTTCCTTCGGGGTGCCGAGTACTGCAGAACCATCACACTTTGTAATGGGTGGAACACCTGCTACTCCCGGAGAATTTCCAAGTGCGGTGTTTATTGAAATACCAGACCGTGTTGTGTCACATTGTGGTGGTACTATACTTAATGATGAACATGTAGTAACGGCGGCGCATTGCCTTATACGTTATAGTTTTGGCGGGCCTACTATTATACATAGTCAGTTGTTGCGTGTTATTGCCGGTGATCTATTTGTTATACCGGCATCATTTGGACGCATAGTCCGTCATGTTTCGAATGTATTTATTCATCCCGGATTTAATCATTATTCGTTAGAAAATGATATTGCAGTACTACGAGTGAGTACAATAATTTTACAACACACTGTTAAATTTATTTATTTGTGCTAAATATAGTTAGGATATAGTTAATGTAGATGGTATTAAGATCTAGTTAATGTGTAAAAAAAATATATTGTGTGTCCACTACTTAGGTTATTTACCAATTTGCTTAGTACTAAGAACAAAGTTAGTACTCAATAGATGCCACTTATAATTTTTATTTTCTCGGATATAGTTAATATTGTGTATCCACTACTTAGGTTATTTACCAATTTGCTTAGTACTAAGAACAAACTTAGTACTCAATAGATGTCACTTATATTTTTTATTTTCTCGGATATAGTTAATATTGTGTATTCACTACTTAGGTTATTTACCAATTTGCTTAGTACTAAGAACAAAGTTAGTACTCAATAGATGCCACTTATATTTTTTATTTTCTCGGATATAGTTAATATTGTGTATTCACTACTTAGGTTATTTACCAATTTGCTTAGTACTAAGAACAAACTTAGTACTCAATAGATGTCACTTATAATTTTTATTTTTTCGAATATAGTTAATGTAGATGGTACTAAGATCTAGCAAATGTGTTAATATATATATTTATATTGTGTATCCACTATTTAGGCTACTTACCAATTTGCTTAGTACTAAGAACAAACTTAGTACTCAACAGATGTCACTTACAATTTTTATTTTTAGCTTTCTGAACGAATAACTTTACCCGACAATTTTATTGAATTAGCTGTCCGTCGTCGAAGAATTGTTCCAATCGGAACCATATGTACATTTGCTGGATGGGGAAAAACTTCACCAACTGCCATTGTATCAACGGTTCAACTGAATCGGCTCAATATTCCAATTCTACCGCATGAAACGTGCAACCTGCCAAATTTGTACGCAGGCGGTGTACATGAATCGATGATATGTGGTGGAGTGGTTACGGCCAGTGCCCAAAGTGTTTGCCACGGTAACGAAGGTAGTGGTTTGTATTGTAATAACGAGCTAACTGGCATTTTATCGTTTGGTGTTGAATGTGGCATAATTAATCGTCCTGGTGTATACACCCAAGTACGTTTCTATAACGATTGGTTGGACCAGCAAATTGCTCGAAACGATACACCCGACGCATCTTTATGGTAATTACAGTAGTAGTTTTTATTTAAATATAGAAAATAAATTAAATTACATATAAATCATGTTTTAATTGTTGTGATGGCCTTTTCAAGCGACTCGATATTATAGTAAACCGTAATTTCGGTGTCGACCCCTTCGAAAACAAATTCGACACTTCGTTTCAAATTGTAGAAGAGTAGGGGTTGATCGCGTGCCCCAAAATCGATCACAAGCGATTCCACAACCTTAGCTGCCGTATAATCGGCACCGTAAACGTGCGAACAGTCGAGGACGACGGGTGCATTAGATTTTAGTCCCTCTTTGTTTACCAAATTTCGTACGTAGTCGACCGATGGAAATATTAGACAACGATCTGGTGTGATCATAAGATATTTAGTTCCATTTGCGGTTATGAGTTTTTCGATCCGAATTTTTGGCCTAGCTGCATGATATAGTATATACACGACGTTTATTGCTATACCGATTATGATACCATATTCGAGTGGGAGGCACAGACACGCAATGAACGTGGCAAGACCCGGAAGTAAATCAGATTCTGAAATTAATTCAAATTACATAACATATTTTCGATAATTTACCGATCTATAATTCACTTACTTTTACTTCTCCACATTGGTTTGACGACTTTTACTTCGATCATAAATATTACGGCCGCTATAATAATTCCGGCAAGTGCCGCTTTCGGTATGTAAAAGAAGAGTGGCGTGAAAAAAAGTAACGATAATATTACCAATATACCTGTATAAAGTCCTCCTAACGGTGTTCGAACACCGCTCGCATTATTTACGGCGCCTCGCGATAATGCACCGGTCGAGGGATATCCTTTCGCAAATGAATTCACAATATTCGATACACCAATGGCAATTAATTCTTGTGTCGCATCTACCGCTTTACCTTTAGAAAACGCTTTACAAATAGCTATATCTTCTAAAAGTGATAATAAAGGGACAACAAATAAACCTGAACCTAGCGATGAGATCATATCGCTTAAAGTTTCACCACTCGTCACTTCACCAGATGTTTCGTTAAACATGGATGGAATAGAAAATGGAGGTGCTTGAAATGTTGGAAGTCCGGACGGTACGTCTTGGATCATTTTAAAATAATCATTCCCCGATTCGTAAGCAAAATATGCGATAACACCTGTAACAATGACTAAAATAGCGTTTCGTGCGGTACCCACCAGCCATAATATCTTATTAACAATTTTATGATGTGTAGTTTTGAGATGATCGTCTTTTGGTCCGATTTTTATATTAACGAGTAGCTGCGGGAATTTAACAGTATATATGATTGATATATACATGATGTCGGTATATTTAGCTTACCCGCATTAAAAGTAGTACGACAATGCAAGTGCATCCAAGTAAAGCGTCTCCCAGCCTCGTATTTTGAATATCTTTAAATATTGAAGACCACATTTCGAGAAATGTGTTCCCCGATGCCTTAATACCTAATAAATCTTTCATTTGGCTGGATAAAATAATGAGTGAAACCGCACTTGTGAATCCCGAACTCACAGGACCCGATACGAAATCAATTAAAAATCCTAATTGAAATATGCCCATTAGTAGGGCGATTACACCCGATGAAAACGCTAGTAGAGTAGCTTTTTGCCATATTCCACCGGCCGCTTGCAGTGTGAGCAGTGATGTAATGGCACTAGGACCCATCGGCACATCTTTACACGATCCAAATATTATGTATACAAAGCAACCCATAAATGCACTATATAAACCATATTGTGGGCTTAAACCAGCTATATTCGAATAGGCAAGTGCCTGTGGTATTACGGTTAAGCCGACGGTTAATCCCGCTACTAAATCGCCAACGGCATCATCTTTATTATATTTTGGTAGCCAATTTAATATTGGCACACGTTTATAGAGAATTTTTTTACGAAATATATTTTGAGCTTTTCTCCGACACCATGGACCAATTTCTCTTAAATGATCGGCCGTTGATCTCTTTTCATGTTCATTCACTAAAATATTATCGTGTTATATATATGTACATATATAAAGCAAGTCATCATTTACTTACTTATCGATTCGTTAGATCCGCGAATATATTCGGGCGGAATGTGAAGCGAATAGCTTGAATCTGATATTCCATTATTTTCATAGGCCATAATGATCTAAAGAAAACGATCAGTCATTGTTAATAAAAAAATTTTAATCAGTTTAAATTTTTTATCGACGATGATCACCGTCAAATGAAATCAATTGATCGTGGTTCGAATGATCACCCGATGAATAGTTTTGTTTTAAATCAGGGATTGGTGAAAACGAAATTTCAAGATTCATATATGATGCTAGAATGGATTCATTTTATCGAAATTCTTCAAGTGTCCAATGAACGATTTGAAGTTATCGATTAAATCTGAATGATTATAGCTAAAGTGGCGATAAATCCTAATACTAAAGTGAAACCACTTCACACCAATATTATGAATCATATATTAGATTTTAATCCGGGGTATTCCTATGTGTAGGGCAAAATTTCCACAAAATTTTGATATGCGCACATTTTATTACCGAAATGGCAACAACACTAATTAGAATTATGTTCACTACTAACTATAAGATTTACGAATTAATTTACCAATTTAAGGAAATGAAACACACTCCGTAATCCGAACTTCCGAACAGTTTCAACGTTAAAACTCAATTAATTAAAAATTTTAAACTTTATATAATTTTTTTAAATTAAAAACAACAACAAAATAATAATTTATTGTTGATACTATTTATCATAGAACAACAAAGTAGGTACCAAAAAGGTAAGTAGATAGTAGATATACTCGCATACTACCTAGTAATCTTATCATTTTTTTTTATGTAAGGCACAAGGAATCATTCTTAAATATTTGCAGACAATTTTAATTTATTTTTGTGGATGCGGAATAATATTTATAAAGCATAATTAATTATTTTTATGTTTAATTAATTAATTAATTATGATGATAATTAATTATCAAATATTTATGGTTGATAAAATAAAAAAAAAATTATTTATTCGTTTAAATTTTTTTAACATACATTTTCTTAATCACGCGCGTTAACTTATATAAGCTGTTAACAATGCAAACACATTTTGTGGGTAAATACGATCACGATATCGAACTTGTTTTCGAAGGTAGAGCGTTAGAGAGAAATTCGCATTCTAAATCGAACAACATTCGCAGTTTTAACTCAAAAAAATCGATATAGTTCAAAATTTCAAACGTCATATTTTGATATAGTTGTCCCTGTGGTTGGGGGACACTCCCATGCTTCGTAAAAGACTTCTAAACGAGCATGCTATCCTAAGAATTCCACTACGACATCATTGGCTTGTCGTAGGATGAAACTACGAGACCGGGTGCCTTTCCATTTTTTAATCTACTATTAGCTGCATCTACTTCCTCTACTGTGGGATATTCAACAAGGACCTCTTCACCTGGAGGAGCTATTGCTCTAATGGAGGTCACTTTGTGGTTCCGATTTAGCAGATTTTGAAAGTAGGTTTACCATACTGAGAGAACATTAGCCACGTTTGGTCTCAGCTCTCCATTTTCGTCTTTGATGGCTGTACTTCTTAGGTGGAAGTCTTTAGTTAAATTTCTGGCATTAGCAAAACAGTCCCTTGAGTTTCCCATTTCCGCTTGGAAGCTGATGTTTTCGATGCATGCTCTCATAAGATCGCGCTTCTTTTGTCGAAGGTATTTAGTCGTAGCTTTCCTAGCGCGAAGATATTCTGCTAGAGTGCTTCTAGTGTTGCGAGCCAACCATTTTTCACGAAGCTTTCGTTTATTTTCGATGACCCTTCGGCATTGATCATCGAACCAAACATTGCGGGACCTCAGAGGACTTCTTCCGATGGAACTTTGCGCCGCGGTGGTTATGGCTGACTGTATAGCGTGCCACTCTGGTCCTGAATGTTAGGAGGAGCTTCTTCGTGGTTATTGGACGGGTCTAAATAATTAGTGACTGCTGATTGGTAACTCTGCAGTGACGCTTGGTCTTTTAAAGCATCGATATTCCATCGAACGGTCTTTTGTGCTTGTCTGTTGAACGTAGATGACAGATTGCATTTAAATATGACAAGCACATGATCGATATATTTTCTGTACTCCTACCGATTTTTGCATTAAAGTCGCCCACGATGATTTTAATGTCGTGGGGCGAAAGGATCATTTTTAAAGCGTTGTCCGTGTACAATTTCCGAGGTCGATTTTGTGATGAATCCGATATGGTAATCCTAGGCTTTTGATTAGGATTCATAACTTTAATTGTTTTTATGAGAACAAGTTGTTGACCTGCTGCTCAACCCTTGAACACATTTATATAGCGAGCCGCTTGATACAAGACAGACGCCCACTTCAGCCGCATCTAACCTGGAGAACAGACGCTGATTTGGTATTGGTTTGGAGACGCCAATGACTCGCCCTGACATGTAATGTCCATGACTATAAACAGGATTTCCTCTGCTCATCTCCACTACACCGCCTGATTCATTTAGCGTGACCCAGGGAGCACCGCAAGGAGGTATGAATCTAGGACTTCACCCCCCGCATCCTTAAAAAACCTCCATATTAAATATATCACTAAAAGAAAAATGGAGACCACCAAAATTTAAACCGACCCCCGCTTATGTTAACAGACACGCACTTTTCGGGATCGGTACATGGAACGTGCAGCCGCTAAGAAAACGCGTTTGATGGCAATATATCAGCCATGAAAGAAACTCGATGGCCAAAAAGTGGAGATCATGTGTCTCAAGGCTATACATTGCTTTACAGTGGAGATGACATCGGCAATCTTGGTGTTGGTTTTATTCTTGAGCTCAAGGGGAAAAACGCTGAAATGATGTCAGAATAGTGATTGGTGACTTTAATACAAGAGCTGGCAAAAATCAGACTGACTTATGTGGAAACATAGTTCCGTACTCCCGACACGATATAGCGACCGATAATAGAGAAATAATGATGTGACTTTGCGGTCGCACATGACCGCATTGTGGCTAGCACTTTCATTCCTCATAAAAATATCCACTTGGAAATATGTCAAATTGACCATGTATTAATTTCTAAGGGAAGGTCTCGGGTGTTCCACGATGACCCATTGGGGATCGCAGGTAAACGTAACTTACGTTTCAACTGCGAAGGTCTGATAAACGAATCTTTTTAGAAGTAGCATTACGGGAACCAACCCCAGTTCTTATGATATGAACGCTCTATGGGAGGTATTGAAAAACTTCGGTTGTCAGCTAGTACTGCCCAGGCGACTTTAGGTATGGAAACCAAAACAAACACGGAAGAACCAGATACAGACACACCTTCATCACCGAAAACCATAACTCACGTTGCGTTTAAAGCCATTGCATACGCAAAATCCCGTAGTATGGTTCGAGATACAGGAACAGCAGTTCCAAGTGGCTAATATCAAATCGGAAGCCACTAAGTATTCCCATGCCGTCAACAGCTTAGATTCGCGACTGCACGATACTTTCGTTGACCTAATCACCCGTAAAAAGGACAGTACGCCCTATTTGACATTCAAACTGGAAGAGATCAAGGTCCTAGGCGAATCGGTAAAGAAAAAGTTACATAACGTGTTACACGGTTTATCCCTCGGCGACCTCAAACTCTCTCTAAATTGCTAGCACAATTTAGGCTGAACGCCGGTTCAATTTTTAACGATGACTTAATTCGCCACACGGGCGCCGACGTGTCAGTAGTACCCCAATATTTCGCTAAGACCACGCGTACTACAAACGAATTTAATCTGTTCGCCGCCAACGGCACCCAATTCAAAGCATACGGCACCATAACAATAAATTTAAACATTGATTTACAACGAAATTTATTATAGCCGACGTCACCTTGCCGATTATCGGGTCGGATTTCTTGAAAAGTACCGGTCTTTTGGTGGATGTACAACGACAGAGGATCATTGATCCGTTAACCTCGTTGCACACTATAGGATCTTTATCAAGTAATTTAAGTCCTTTGCTCACTAATCTAGACAAGTCGAATATGCATCCGGATATCACTCAATTAATCAAACGCTTTGAGCAAATCACGTGAGACGTCACACCGGTAAAACACAAGGTAACACATTGCTTAGAGACTCATGGTCCTCCCGTAGCATGCAAAACACGAAGACTCGCACCTAATAAATTCAAAATCGCCAAGGTATACTTCGAAAGCATGATGGCAAGGGGCTTATGTCGAAAGAATGTGTTTGAAGCATTAAGCATCAATTCACAAGGATCTTAACTCAAAACATAGTCTGGCCTTCTATTAGGAAGGATACAAAAACAATGGCCCAAAACTGTATCGCCTGCCAAAAGTCCAAAGTCACCAGGCACATTAGATCACCTACAAGTAGTTTCAAGGTCACGGCAAGTCGGTTCGCCGAGGTACATCTGAACATCATCGGTCCGTTACCACCCTCAGAGATTCAACGATATTGTATCACACTCATCGACCGATTCACCCGCTGGACAGAAGGCCACACCATCATGTGTCACAATCTTCTCAACTGGACATACGCATTACCCACTATACTTCTTGGGTAACGAACAACGTTCAGTAAAGAACTACAAACCACACCAGCTGAACTAGTCTAAGGTGAAATGATCTTCTATTAATTTACCAGCAAAATAAAAGTTAAAATTCACTTCAAAATGAGACATTTATTTTCATTAAGTTTTGTTATGTTGGTAAAATAGTAGCATGTCACGTTAGTGACATATTGTCATGAAGCCGGTTTTAGCGGTAAATATATATTTTGACATTTGTCAATACGGAATATCGAATTATTTCAGTGCAGTGTCTTGTCAATTCCGTATTAGTATTTTTAAGTTTTTGATCTGTAAATTATATTAATAAAAATTGAAAAATAGGAAAAATAATCCTATAATTTATGTGATTGTGGTTGTAATTTATTTGTGGTCGTAAATACGTAAAGTGGAACATAATTATGGTTCAAAGTTTTTGTGTGTATCCCTACATTTTTAGTGCGTCATGTGACATTTTTGTGTGTTTCGAAGGGGTTTACCTTTTTATAAAAATGTAAGTACATCGTTTATATTTATGTTTACAATTATGTACTTTGAAATACTTTATTAAAAAGCTGTTAAATATTTGTAAGTAAGGATTGAAAATTAATGCTAGAAAAAAGCCTTATCTTTAAATAAATGACAATCGCCATAGCGATGACTTTACTATCGCGTATATCTTGGCTTTGTCTTACTAATTGATAAAGATCGGAAAGATATATCCACAAAGTGTTCTCTCCGAAAGGTAAGAGCCCTAAATTAATGAAACCAACATAAAATATATAAATGTTCCTTACAATCCCAAATGACGAGTATCGCATCGATTTTAACACGGGATCCGATGACATCTCAAAAGAAATTATATGAACATTTTGGACAACCCAAAACCATGTCTTAAAAATTAACACATCTTATGCGGAAGAACCTTAATTCCATAAGTCTGTCTAATTTTTGACATTCCATTGAAGTCACCAATTCTGGCGTCGGACTCTACCACATCATCTGTCAGCGTCTCAGCATGCATATAGTAAGGGAAATCGGTGGAAACTGCTCTCCATTCCCTCTTATGTTCTATAGAGAAGTTCCTCGAATATTAGATCCTCTGTTCTATAGAGAAGTTCCTCTTTGATGACCTTTTGTGATATTGAGGGTGCCCTTAATAATGTCAAGCCAGAGGCGATCACGCAAGCACTTTAAAATTTGGGGATGGATATGACACTTAGAAGCTGGATTGGGGTACACCGCAAGGTGTTGTATTATCCCCCCTTCTTTGGAATTTGGTCATAAATGACCTGTTACTAAACCTGGACTGGCTTTAAAGTGGTGGCTTAAATATCCTTGTATCCTCAGAGATGTGATCCAGAATGCTCTTGGCATTCTAACTCAATAGACCAATAGTTGTGGGCTTAGTGTTAATCCACTAAAGACTGAGTTGGTTTTTTTTTCCAGGAATTACAAATTTCCTCGCTTTGACCCCCCAACTCTCTATGGCGTTGTTTTGAACATCGCAGATAAAGTGAAATTATTGGGTCTCATTTTGGATAGTAAACTAAGCTGGAAGCCTAATATTCTGGTAAGAGTAAAAAAGGCTACGATAGCACTCTACTCCTGTAAAAATGCCATTGGAAAAGGATGGGGGCTTAAGCCTCACATTGTGCATTGGCTTTATTCCTCTGTAGTTAGATCAGTTCTAATGTATGGAGTTACAGTTTGGTGGCCCGCTTTAAATACAGTGACAAGCACTGGAGATTCTCTTTCATCTCATCCCTTTGGATATCCTGGCGAACCAAGTGGCTGCTAGTACAGCCATAAGGCTTAAATCAATTTCTATGTGGTCCTGTAACATTATGGCATACTCATCTATTCTAACGAACAAAGAAATCCCCAAATCTATCGACTACACCATCTCGACATCATACCTCGAAGTTAAATTTATAACTGATATTCCTTCCAGAGAGGACTGGGTGAATGGAACAGTTAGAAAGTCAGACTTTATTAAATTTTTTACAGATGGCTTGAAAATTGATGGATAGGTCGGCGGAGGGGTTTTCTGCGAAGAATTAAATATAAATCTCTCTTTCCGCCTCCCTGATCATTGCAGTATTTTTCAGGCAAAGCTTATAGTATTCAAGGAAGCCATAGACTGAATGAAGTATCATGTAGTATCTGTAACAAATATTGGCATTTTTACGGACAATCAGGCTGCTATTAAAGTTTTACAATCAGGCTTCATCACGTCGAAAGTAGTCCGGAGTTGTCTTTCACCTCTTAACGAGATGGCTGAACAGTTCAATATCCATCTTATATGGGTGCCAGGGCATTCCAATATTACGGGGTATATGAAAGCCGATGAATTCGCGCGACAAGGTATTACAAGGCTTCATCTTACCGTGCAAGGTGGATATTGAAGTTCCACTTGCTACATGCTAATTGCTCCCTAAAGAATAAGCTCGTAAAATTATCAATCAGATTTGGCCGAATTCGGATTTAATAAGGTCTAATTAGCTAATATCTATGCAACGGCATTTAGCACGGTTGTGGGTGTCATTACTGGACACTGTCTTATTGGAAAGCATGCCAGTAGACTTGGTGTTTTCTATCATGATTACTGTCGAAGCTGTAACGACGAAGAAGAGGAGGAAACAATACTTCATTTGTTATGCATCTGTCCTAGTCTGTCCCAAAACAGACTCAAGTTTTTGGGAGTGCACGTCCTGTGCGATTTAACGGATCTCAGTAAATTGAGCGTTAGAAATATCTACTGCTGCGTGAGAAGCTCAAATTGGGTGGCCCCTAAAACTAACTAAGTCTTTATCTTTGAACTGTCTGGAAGATTGGCTTGTGATCCACAGCCACTGGTGAACTATAAAATCAATTTATTTTGTCGATATTTGAATCAAACGTATATCGATAGCCGGTAATCATCGATAAGACTCTTCAAATATAGAATAAATTTACGATCATGCCATTAATCAACAATCTTGCACTTTAGATAATTTTGATCGAATTATAATTCCTTTGATAATAATATTTTTGCTGGAAAGTAGTGTACTTGACTTTAAGTTGTAATTTTGTTAAAACAAATCAGCAATTTAGATAGGAGAAGCTTAACAATATACGTTATATGGTTATACAAAAAAAATGTATAATTCAACGTTGCCCTGATTTGTGTGATGTGTTCTCTGTGCGAGAAAAAAGTCCTTCAAATTTGTAGAGCGCAACCTTCAATCTTGAAACGCGACAATCAAAAAGTAATAGTTTGAATCCCTTTATAATACGACTACTTAGTCTATGAACATTTACACGGTGACTTAACTAAAGTCAATATAGTACACGAAAAAATAAAGCATCACGTGAAGTGTTTTTAGTTTGTTTGCCGCGCGATATTTATCCGCGATTAAATATTTACGATATGCTTTAAAAATTTATGATCTTGTGTTTCAGTGTAGATACGCGTCATCATCATAATATGATATGAATTTCTTGATGAATCAAAACAAGATAACGATTTTATTCTTTATTGAAATTATGTGTGTAAGTGTAGTTCGAAAAGTAGTTAGAGAATTTTACTTCATAACCGGATTAATCCATTTAAAATTATTTTAAGCGTTATATACGCTTAAAAGTTGATTGACTAGGTCTGGGTAAATATTAGATCGGTTTCAACACTCGCGTGAGAATTTCATTGTTTGTACAATTTGATGACGAGTAATTCGACCACCTTCTAAGCTATGACATCCAAATTTTTGTGTGTAGAGAATTACCCACGTGCGAGTTCTTCCTAATCACGTTCGTGACCAATGGAGCCTTTTTCAGTTATAATCAATAAAATTTGCAATATTTTTAAAATTTATTTCATCTTCACAAAAAATTACATAAAATATATATATATCGAAATTTCTAAATTTTCTTAGATATTATTCAATTATCAGACTGGAGGCTAAATTTCTAATGCTACACATATTAGGGGTTACACAAATCCTTAGGACCCTTCTTCAAAAAAATTAAATTTAATTATTTAAAAAAAAAAATGGAATTTTTAATTATCTCGAATTTATAATCAAGCTCGTTTTTCTCTATATATTTATATCTGGAATTTAAAGAAATTATGGCCCTAAAAAATCCTAAAATTTAAATTAGGACTGCAACATTTTATTTTTGTTGCTGTCTAGCCCTTATAAATTTATTTCATCTACTGTACTGATTCAAAACTATATAAAATAATAAAACGGCACGATTATAATCGGCCCATGGCGTTTTTAATCCTCTAAAGTGACATTCTTAAAGAGATATGACATTGATTCCTTATTGTGTATGCGACGAATTGCTTCCGAAAGTAAAATTGAAATGTCTACCGTTTTGATTTTGTGACATTGCATCTTTTGTATTTCGTGTGGAATTGTATTGGTCACGACCACCTCGTCGATTGGTGAATCTTCAATGAGACGCGGTGCATCAGAGCTTAATAGGCCATGTGTAGCTAGACAATAAATTTTGTATGCACCTCTCTCTTTGAGAACTTCGGCGGCGGCAACAAATGAATGGACATCATCGATCATGTCGTCCTGCGAAAGAATATTTTAACACTTTGTGACGATGATGGAGGGTATCGCGTATACTTACCACCATAATGGCTATCCGTCCACCAACATCACCAACAACATTTATTGGTGGTTTTTCTTTGGCGGGATGTGCTGGCACACCACCAGATACATCCATTGTACGAGATTTTGGAACGGTGGGCGGTGAATATCGACCATCTATTTCATCGGCTTCACTTTCTTTTTGTTCGCCATGAATGACAGCGATCCCAAGACGGAGACGTTCCGCGTACGATGTTGCTTTTTTAGCTGAGCCAGGATTCCGAGCAACAATCACGGAATTACGATAGTCTGGAATCTAAGTGAAATAGAATAGATTTTAGGCTTTATATATATTTTAATTAGTAAGCGCTTACACTCTCCTGGATGTATAATAGTAAAAATGGTGATGCTCTAAGATTATCGACTGGACAATCGAAAAATCCTTGAATCTCTTTTTGATGCAAGTCCATCGTGATTATGTGCGACAAACCAGATTTACACATCATCTATAATATACCCACAATTTAACTCATGGCCATCATTTTAGCAAACCAACAATCTTACCTTAGCTAAAAGCTTTGTAACAATACATCCACGCTTCCTCATCTTACACTGTTTCGAATACGGTAGATACGGAATTACACCAACAATACTTTTGGCCGACGAAGTTTTACACGCATACGCCATAATTAAAAGTTCCATTATATTATTGTTAACATCTTTAGTGCCCGTTTGAATTATATAGATATCTTTGCCACGAACTGAATCTCCAATTTCGACCATCGTTTCACGATTTGTTTTATGATAGACGGCCGCACCACCAGGTTTAACACCTAAACGACTGCAATGAGAAAGTTGGCTTAATAAAAGATTAGTGCTCAAAGGCGAGCATTGGTTAGATAAAAGCTGGAAAATAATTGTTTGGATTAAAGCTGACAAACATATAACTGATGGAAAACTGTCAATAAGATTAAGTCGCATAATATCGGAAGATACCTGCATAATTTATTTGGGTGTTGTAAAGTCGAGTTGGTCTGAATCAGTATAGTCAAGTCAAGAGGTCTAACTGACCTCTTGTGTACACCAAGATAATAAAAGTAACCGTAATTAAGAAAACTTAGATAACTTACCTTGCAATCAAATTCGCCAATTCTGGATGTGAATTGCCATTGATGATCACAATATCAGACGATATTGGGGCATCCATTTTAGTATGATATGAAAATTTCTGCTTCTGCGGTGGACAAACGCTACCAAATCTTTAAACGAACGCGCGTTAATTCGTACACAATATTAGCGTATTACAAATACAATTAGTTTTGATTAGAAAAGTTAATTATGTTTAAAATACACACACTTAAACACTTTCTGGATATATAAACATATGTTAGTTCGGCCCGCGGTACAGAGCTTATAAAACCCTCTCCTCTAATGCTAAATGCGCACAATTGGAATTTAGCGTTAATTCTAAAGAAAATAAATTAAATACACAAAATAATTAATTAATCAACTACATTTAAATATTAGATATTGTTAGCCTCCATTAAAGTAATCGAGATTTTCTTATCTTGAACATGGATCAAAAAATAAAATCCAAAACATAACCTCACTTTTAGTTTTCTTAAACTCAAAACAAAAACTCGATAAATTATCGCATTCACAAAGCTTGAAAAGCTAATTACAATTTGTTAAGAATTATAACAAATTTACTTATTCCGATTGAGCAGCATTTAAAATGAAAATATTTTTTTTAATTTTAATTTAATTATATTTTGACGGTGGAAAAATACAAAGATGAAAATTTTTTACCCAGTCTCGAGAAATAACAACTTGCTCATTTGACAAGTCGACAAGTAGACTATCGGTCTGTCGATAATGTAGCTTGCAAAGTAGTATTTCAAGTTGCTCAAATTATTAGACATAGAGCGACATCTATTATGTTTTTTTATTTTTACAGTGTACGAGTTAAATTTTGCCCAAATGACCTACGCATTTCATTTATCGGCTTGTTTCAAACGAAGCAAAAAATTATCCAGCTCCTGGATTGAGTTACAAGCTTGCTGGACTTTTATGGCCGATATTGTACCTTCAAACGATTGGTTTTCTCTATAAGCTAGTGTGTATATTTATAATTCAAGAGCAATATCAATTGGTCATGAACCAATATCATCATTACCAACACAATAGAAATAAAAACCTAACTGTAATATTTTAATTCGTAATATCAAAAACTGTCAAATGGAATCAAAAGCTTATTGCGCAACAATCGCTTCTAGAGAATAAAAAAATTCGGTAAAGTTTTAATTAATATATTCTGCGTTTATTTAAAACTAATATAAGAAAATTAGAATAAATTATTGAACTGCATAATTTTTTTTGCAAAATAAACATTAAATGTGCATCGCCAGTGAACAGGAAAATAACATATTCTATAAAAATCAGTGAAATTTTTCTTGGTTAGTAAATTTTTTCGGTATTGACCCACAAATATTTGTAAGGATAATTTGCTTCTTATATTTTAGGCTGGCGAGATACGGTTTAATACGTGAGTGATCAGTGAAGTGATGAATAAAAAAAATTTGTGTTTTGCGATGATTTTGGGGTAAGTTTAGAACTATAGTTTTTTTTTTACAAACAAACGGTGCTCATCTAGAAATTTCACTTTTAAAAAAATTGTATAATCTCTTTAATAATTAAGTCCCTTAATTGATTTCAAAGTTAATTTAATCAATTTTAATTTAGTAAATCCACCTGTGTAATTGAATTGGCCTTGTTCTTTGTGTCTTCTTTCAGCGTCAGGGTGATCCATATAGCAAAAATTAACCCCTGTGAAGGTCCTCTTGTGTACCATGGATCATCGACGATGATACGAATAACTTTATAACGTCTGAATCATTTTGGCGTTTTGTTTGCTAAGTTCATCCCCAAAGTTGGATTTCGTAGATTCAAAACATCTTTCGTAGAGCCAAAACATTTTATTGAACTTTTATGTCTTTTTTTTACATGCTCTATCCACTTTGACATCGAGAGTGAAGCCAACGTATTAGCTGTGTTTGTTTATCCTACTTGCCTTGGTTTGAATTCTATTGGAAGATAGTAATGTCCTTTTTATATGTAAAATTAATATGAATAGATTTTGTTGTTTGTGTTATTTTGGTTGATTTTGCATTGTGCGCACTACTCAGATAACTCAAAAGGTTTAGTCTTTTGAGTCTTCTTATAATACCCTCTTGATGAAGTAGCCTTACACCTTCAATATTAGGGTGACGATGGAGCCTCTGCTGGCGTTTTTGAGCACATTTCTTTATTTCACTTGCGACTGTGTCTATTCCAAGATTTCTATGAAGGTCACTATTACGAATGTAGAACTTTATTTTGGAATCGTTGAACTATATGTTGATTGCTGCTTTTGGTGCATCCCCATAGTTGGATACCATAAGTCCAGACCGGGTTGAGCACTTGTTTATAAAGCATAAGTTTATTATGAATGGATAACTTCCAATTAACTAGTACATTTTTCTATATTTTAACTGAAGCTCTTCTGCTTTCTTTTTCGCATGTACTTTCCACTTTAACTTTGCATCAAGGTTCATACCAAGGTATTTTGCTTAATTTGCATGTGGTACAGGGATATTATTGAGAGTCACAGGTAGTGGTTCTATTGACCAATTAGTGAAGTTAATGTGAGTGGACTTTGATTCATTCACTTTAATTCTCCACTTAGTTAGCCAATCTTGTATATTCACATTTAATTTGTCACAATAGACTCCAGCTCCGACTTTGCCGTCTAGCTTGGAGCCGTCAGTGTAGAATTGTATACTTCCAGTTTCTGTTGTTGACCTGTTCCCCCAGGATTCCCTTGAGCGGATAAGGGTCTGGAAGCCTTTTTCAAAGCATACAATCGGTATTGTGTAGTCACTATTCGCCAAGTCTTCTTTAAGCGAACTACCAATCGTCGAGTGGCCCGTCTGTAGACATTTCCACTCAAACACGGCAGAGAGTCGTGGAGCCGTAGTTGCCACTCTCTGCTTACTAAAGCTGTCGACAGGAAGAAGCGTAGAGCATAGCCTTCAGAGCACGTGTAGGGGTTGTTCTCAGTGCCCCGCTTATAAGCAAGCAAGCCGTTCTTTGTGCCATCTCTATTATATTTTTATAAGTTTTCTTGTCTAGTGCTGGCCACCACACACTCACCACATACATCATAATCGGTCAGACTACAGCGATCAAGAGCCAGTTTTAAGGAAGGAGGGGCGACTACCGGAATTTTATATTTCTTGGTGAAGAGTACAAGCTCTGTTTTGGATGGATTTATAACCAGCTCACATTTGCTGGCCCACTTTGTAATGATTAAGAGCGCGTGTTGCATGACTTCCCTAATCGTGCTTAGGTACCTACCCGAGATCACGATCGCTACGTCATCTGCATACGCTATCACTCCTATTCCCTCCCTCTCCAGTTCCAAAAGTAGTCCATTGATTACTATGTTCCAGAGAAGAGGTGATAGGACAGCACTTTGCGGAGTTCCTCTAACTACTAGCCTCCTAATGGTGGATTCCTCTATCTCCACGTTAACAAACCTGCATTATAGCATCTGATTTATGAACCTCCTTAAGGGGTAGTCCAGATCTAAGAAAGGCAGTCCTTCCTGAACTGCCTCCGTCGTGACATTGTTAAAGGCGCCCTCTATATCGTGAAAGGCATACAGTACTCTTCCGAGTGGATTGATTTCTTAATTGTTCGCACCAGGGAGTGCAGAGCTGTGCCCACAGATCTCCCTTTCCAGTACGCATGCTGAAAAGTCGCCCAATTACTGGGTTTTATTTTTGCCCGTATGTACACGTCAATCAGTCTTTCCAATGTTTTCAACAGAAAGGGTAATATAGTTATAGGTCTTAGGTCCTTTGGGTAGGCCTGTGAATTCTTCCCCGTTTTCGGGATAAAAATGACCCTAACCTCCGTGCATTTCCTAGGAATATAATTCAGCTTTAAACACCCCCTGAAGATCACCTCCAGCCATGAGAGAATGCTCGACGTATGTTTTTGCAATTCCATTGGAATGATACCGTCCAGGCCTGCCGATTTATAGGGTTTTAAGCCGTTTAGTGCCCACACGATTTCTTCCGGGCACCCCGACGATAATTTTTCCCTATTCCTACCAAGCTCCATCGACACATCCACACTACCTGGGAAATAGGTTTCCAACAGGGGCCTCAATGATTCCCCACTAGATGTTGTCCACAGCCCATCTCGTTTAATTAAGTAACTAGGGCTCGTTGGGCTGGATCTTATTGGACCTAGAAGAGTATAAAATTGTATCTCCTTTTAAACTGAGGCACATCTTGTCTTTACTAATCCAGGGTTCTTGGACTAGAATTATATCCTCATCTGATTTGGTCAGTCTGAGGATCACGGCTGCCGAAGCAGCCTTAGAATGGTGAAGATTAATCTAAACCATGCTACGCTTAAACAGATTAACTTACTTTCCTTCATGTACCCTCCGCTGTCGCGGCATTGTTTTCTCTTTCGGTTCTTGGTGGGACGTCAACAGTTTTGACGCTCCCTTCAGGTCCACCTTGTTGTCTCTTTTTGTCACCCCTCCCCCATCAACTCGACACGATCTTCCTCGTCCAAGTCCAGGGATAGGCGACTATAGCCGTTAATCGCTCCATCGCTGAGCTCCCAACGTCCCGCATGCTAGAACTTTCGTCTTTTTGTTCCTCTTCCATTGGTAGGTCTTCCACAATCGCTTCGACCCCATCCTTTTTAAACACCTTTAGGGTAATCGACCCGAAGCCGAAACCGATTACCCCTTTTGTCTTAGCTAGAGGGGCCAGAGACTCTATGTTCACCACTAAAACGGACAACCTAGATCCTCCCTTCGCCTCCTCTTGTTTAATGATCTTCCAATTGTTCGTCGGAAGATCAACATTGCGTGCCCGAATCATCCGAATTATTTCATCCGGACAGAATGGCTCGATTGGCAGACAGACGCGTGCCCTTGGTCTGCTAGGGATCTTGTTCCTGTCAACCACTGCCAGCTTCGCTCCTCCCCATACTTCCCCTACTTTAGAGCTATGGCCAGACGATAAAGGTCTGACGATCTTTGAACGGTGCACGCCGTTAGCTTCACGCCGTTAGCTTCACGCCATTTGGTACCATCCTGCATCTCTACAAGATGGAGGTGGCCTCGGATTTTCTCCGAGGATCGTTAGGAAAGTGGAGTCTCCATTTATCAAGAGTGATACTCCCATCTTCTTGACTCCTGTCAATGACGGCTAGTATCACTGGATGCTCCTTAAGGACGTCACTGAACAGTTTTGCCCCGTGTGTCCTAGTATCTCCTTGGGCTCGCTGCATTCTAGGTCGCTTACTATCCCCAGCTTCAAATTCGTCTTGGGACCGCTGTCTTTTCGACTCTGCTGTTGCCCTCACCGAATTGTCGCCAAAGAAGGTAACCTTTGCAACTCCTCAAGGGTGGCAGCCGACCTTATTGTTTCGTTGGTGACTTCACCTTTAAGGTTTGATCCACCATCCGTTTTTCTATTGGCTTTTTTAGAGTGCCTGTCTTTTTTGTTTTAGTTGTATTTATGTTCATTATGTTCCCACGAGTTTCACAAAAATAAACGTCCGCCTTCGAAAAGATCCGTATACGAGGGTAAGGCTGATTAAAACTGGAGGTTGCCTGGTATCCAGAGTCCGCATATTAGAGATTTGTTGACTCACTAACCATTTATTCCTTGGCATATGAGGTTCCACCGTGACTTGGGGATTTGTGTAAGATTTACTCCTGCAGCGCTGTACATTAGCCTAGGAAGATTCCTAGTTACCAGTAGCCACCACGTGGAGGTCGTACATGCACTTGCGAGTCTCACCTGGATATACCTGATATACATCCATTCGTGACCACCCACCCCCTAACCTCTGCCTAAATATGACCAGCACAGGGGACAGAAAGTGGGTGCTGTGATAGGTTGCGGAGCCGATGAAAATCATTCGACTTGTGTCCCCCCACCACATTCGCCAAGACTACTTGTACGTAATTTTCCTTCAAATGTGACTTATTCCACTTTCAATTATCTACTTTAGTTTTACCTACAATCGACTAAACTGGAACACTAACATTTTAAAGATCCCTTGAAACGAAAGCATATAATTACAATTAAAACTCCTTTATACCCTTTCCGTTTATTGTATATCTAGGATAGCTATCAGTACGTGATATAATTTAAAAGAACAAATTCTTCCTTGTACACCACAATATAATGACACACTTTCTCTTCATTTACGAAAGGATATACAAGAGTGGAAAATCTATATACTGAAAGAAAACACTTCAGACCAATTTCCATATATATATATACATTGAAGGTGTATACGAAAAGGTAAAATGTAATGTGCATAGCCTAACAAAAGGATATATAAATTATCCTTGTTCTCCATCACCTTATTATTTCCCGTATATATGTATGTATATTATACAGAAGAGGTTAATACGATATTAAGCAGATTCAGCTAAATAGGTATAAACGTATCCGGTGGAAAGAGTAACAGAATCAATAATTCTTAAGTGTCAGGCAGACGATAAGGCGATAAATAATACAAAGAATTGCTTTTTAGTTATACCTTTAGTGCATTTGAGCATGAAAATATATGTGTTACGATATTTATGTGGTGTGAACATTTCAATGCATTATTGGATGTGTTTGGATCGTTAATTTTTAGTTACCTTACATTTTAACAATGTAACGATTAGTACATTCTCATCAGTAAATCTCTACTAAGGTCATTGGAATTTTATCGATATCATCTTGCAGTAACACTAAACCTTGAACAGTATACGGCAGCAAAATGTGACGGATGAATTTTATTATTTGAACGACCGACTGGTTTGGCGAAATGTATATCACAGTGATTAACACCGGCGGTCTGTTTGAATACATGCTCAGTACATTTTCGTTAGTAATAAACTCTGTAAGTACTTTGTTCAAAGTCATCATTGGGTTGATAGAAAGTCTACGAAATTCCTCTTGTAGACCGGTCATAGATGCTGCCTTCTTTCGTCCGTGATAGAATACCTTATCATTATCCCTTGAGACGATATAAAGTCCTTCGATGTTTGTTACCCTTGACAATGCGACATAAACCAGTAGCTGGGAATGTGTCTGTAATCGACATTTTATGTAATTTTTGACGTACAAATGTGACTTGTTCTATATTTTGACAACCAAATGTAAATGTCCTTTGCTACTGAAGCAATTTTGTTTTCTTCCGCATTCAAAATAGACCGATTATATTCAGCGACCGAGGTGTTAGTTAGGAACAATCGTATTCCATGTGGGCAAATTAGATGAGCTTCTTCTTTCGAACTCAACCAAATTTAGCTCGGATTCTTCCAATACCATGCCATTGCCAATTTTTGTCAATAGTGATGAGAAAACTGCATTAGATTGGCGCATTACTTCTTCCAATTCGTAAAACTTGGGGTCACGCCACAAAGTAGGTCCTGTAATTCGTTAGTTTATTACATCCATCCCGCCGAAGTTTGTTTGGAAATTGCCAGTAATTTGTCAGAAATTTGCTTCAGTCTTGAATCAATATGCAATAATAGTTCGGCACCAACCATGCTAATTTCATCAATAATAATCTCTTGCACATATTTAAAAAGTGACCTGTATTGCTGTGCTACTTCTAGAGACAACGGAAGTAATTTCGAGAGCGAGATTTTTAATGCTGTGTAGACAGTTGTTCCGCCAATACTGTCAACAGCAGCCTTCCCAGTAGACGCGTACGTTATGTAAGCGTTGCAGTAGCCATCATTATTGGTAAAACGATTATAAATTTCCTTAAAAAGTTGTATGTTAAATATTTTACCACATCCTGCTGGTCTGGTAAAAAAGATTTGGAATGAACTTTGATTGGGCGAAAGCAGGTTTGAAATCACGTGCATCAACAGTGCTTTCTGCTTTTTATTTGTCATTCGCATTAATTCACAAAATTGTTCGTTTGGCATTAAATTTTCCCGTTT
The DNA here is from genome assembly GCA_963556175.1 of Tipula confusa. Taxonomy (NCBI): domain Eukaryota; kingdom Metazoa; phylum Arthropoda; class Insecta; order Diptera; family Tipulidae; genus Tipula; species Tipula confusa. Next base: position 179,079,069 of record OY744477.1, read on the forward strand.
TCTGCAAGAATTTCTTGTTCCTCATTCCGATAAGGTAAATGTAAAGTCATCATCTCGCGTTTGTACTCATTGATATCTGTGGCCATGTCATAATTTCTATATCGTATTATGCGTGGATCCTTTCGTTTGGTGTAGCAAATTGAGCAAGAGTGATATTGTCCATGTTTTCTGGCCTCTTCTTATATTTATCAAACCAGTTTTCTTTCCAGATATCTGTAAAATCCTCTCCACAGTTTATATCGTTCAATTCTTTTTGCGTTTTTCTTATATGTTGAGGTTCAATTCGCCATACTGTTGCATATACCCTACTACTGAAGAACTTTTTGACGTATATTGTCGTAACAAGCACCAAACGGCTTCTTGGCTCGTGATTTCAACAGTGTTTAGCATATCAATGCTCAACTTTCTCGTAATTTGAACTATGTCAAACTCCGGGTGTTTATCCATTGTTGTAACAATTTGGCGTTGTAGATTACTAATGCCTCTATTGGTTTTATTGACGTACTCTACAACATAGGCAGCACAAGAGCATTCTTTCCGTGATAAATTGTATGTCCATATTTGATTTTAAAATATTGAAGATGAACGGGTTGAATGGATTGTGCCATATTTTTGCTGGCTCACGTTTTAAGAAAACCCTTGGTCGAGTAATTCCAGCTCGAAGGACATTCAGATAGTAATCATCTGAAATAATTTTGTTCGCTCTGTAAAACGTATCAATATCAGGATAATCATTATTTTCCAGATCAATTCTGATGCATTTGTAATGATGATATTCTGCTACTCTATTTTTCATAGGTGTCAGTATTATTGTAGAATGCACGGCATAAAAGGCTTCGAATCGATACTTTTGAGGTGTGTTAGTAACAACTTTTTTGTAGCACGTAAATGAATGTTTATGAGTCTGGAACTTAATATTTCCGGATGCTTCTGTTGTTGAAACAGATAATATTTTGTCGATTAATGCGATTGAATCCAGCGACGGTCCCAAGGGTGTCTTCTGGGGCATTCTCGAGCCAAAATAAAATATGTGCATGAGGACTACCCAAACGGGTAGGCTTACCGAGTTGCCTGATCATGGCAAAAAGATCACGTTTACGTTGAGACCAATACCATGATGAATTCGGTATGCATCGTAAAAATGCAAAATTACTTTCGATGCAGTTATTAATATATTCCTCTGACTCTCAATTTGTTGTCGAGTGATATTTGCATCTTTACCAACATGTTTAAAGGCGACGGTTAAGCTATCACGAACTCTCAACCTCAAAATTTTCATGGCCATGTAAAGAAGATGATAAGGAGTTACACTTCGCCGATCACTTCGCCTCAATTCACTCGTAGTCATCATGAATAGTGTCACTCGTAAATCTTCTTTGAATGTTCGAAATTCCTCAAGATACATTGCCGGGAACGATAGTTTCTCGGCGTGATCGTCAAATAATTAACTGTGGGGTTCATTTCTCTCGCCGGGAGCGATACTTAAATATTTATCGTCGTTCCATAATAGAGTGTGCTGCTGAGCATTAAGGCTATCCTCCATAGGTACGTCTACTCACTCAGCTCATCTAGAGTTAATAGATTATCAGTACCATTGCCATTAAAGAAAGACTCATCAATTGTGATGTCATACATTTGGTAGAGTGGAGTTTTTGTTAGATATGTTAACAAAAGTTTAATATTTCTCCTGTTGACTAAGCCCAACAAGTAACTCGATTTATGAATCTGTTTCCTCTTTATGTGAACATTGATGCAGTGGTCATCATCAATATTCTACGGCAATTGGTTTACCATTGTATTCACGTCCACTGGAATATTAATTTTTAGAGCCACGCTCTGGTTCGTTCTGCTCCCGATTTCGGCATACTGTCTTAAAAATGTTGACACTATAGTTGGACCAAGCATCACACTCGTTGATGGTTCGTTGATTGCTGGTAATATAGATACATTAACTAAACCGCTGTATTCGTTCCCGTTTTTTAGCTTGATTTTCGGCGATTCATTTGCACGTATTTTTTCACGCCATGCTCTCGTTCGCTCAGCCCCTGATTTCACCATATTGTCAATGAAAACATTAGGACCAGATGGGCCAGCCACATCACTCATGTCTGACATTATAGAAACATTTGCCAAATCAACACTTTGTGCATTGCTTTGTGACTGAACTGCATGTGTTTATTTTCCTGCCCCGCTGTTATTTGTTTATTCCTTGATTTTAGCATATTTTCTTGCAAATTTCTGACACTAGTTAGACCAGGCATTATACTTGTTGATGCGGTTCGTTAATTATTGGCGGTGTAGCAATATCCATTGAAGCGATTATGCTTTGTGGATGAACTGTATTAAAATATTCTGGCGCTAGTTTACTCTTCTCCGTATTTGGTTTCATTTTCGGTGTTGTATAGTTGCACTGTTTTTGTCAGACCAAAAAAACATAATCAAACCCTGCCCAAAACAAGTATCACTTCAAAAAACATTTTAAACTTCAACATAGTCAAAGGAATTTAACAAACCCCAAGTTATTTGATGTATAGATCTTATTTAAATTGTCCACTTGGTCAACTTCCATTACAGGCACAATGTTGTGCGTAATGTAGTTTCACGACAATACAAATTCATACAAATAATAATTTACTCGAAAAATTCACCATCGCCGGAGGTCTCCTAAAGTGTGTTCCATTGTATAAATTTGTCGACTTCATAAACATAAATCATTCATGTTTTTGTATTAATACGTACAACAACAGTAATAATAATAATGATAATAGTAATAATAGTAGTAGCAGTATTAATAACTATAAAAAAATTGAGTGAAATAAAAATAAAAAACGAATATATGTATGTATATATAATAAACCCGGAACAAGCAGAATCATTTGGCTTTCAATACAATTTTCATAAATTTTCTCGTTTTCCTCACACACCATACACACACACAAAAATTACCTTTCATAAATTTAATTTTTATATTTTAAATAAAATAAATAAAAAATCGAATAAATTTTTTTTTTTATAACACTAGTATTTTATTATTATACATATAATAAAAACAAAATATATGTATTGAGTAGATTGTCAGCCCTTCACATACGTGGTGATTTTTTTAATGTCGATTTGTCCAATTGGCGTACAACCTGGGGGTTATGTGGTAAGGATTCAGCTTCGTAGACTTGTAATACTTAAGGTGGATAATAGAGCTAGTTTCAAATGGCAATTTTTAATCAATATTTTATCCTTCAAAAAATTTTTATTTCTAAATTTGTATTTAAATATGTATTTGACAGTTAACACAATTATACAATAAAATATATGTTAAAATTTAATTTTCAGAATTCAGAAATTTAAAGAGTGAAAATTTCAAAATTACATAAATCGTAAGGTTTTCAGAATTTGCTGGTCTAATGTCAAATTATAAGAAGCTTTTACGTCAATTTTGAGAAATTATGTGTACCATGCAAATCAAGGTACACAAACCAACCGAAATAACAAACACCCGCAAAAAAAAAAAAAAACGAAAAGTTCAATTTGATTGTTTACTGAAAATTTGTTGATAATTAAAAATAATTTATTGCCCGCGTATTTTTTGTTGTTACCCAAAAATGAAAATTATAAATTTTTATGACTTTTCAATTTTTATTTTATTACATTTTAAAATTTATATTTAATATTATTTATATTAAACATTTTTTTTATTTATTTATTTATATTAAAATAAAAAAAAAAAAATTATAAATAAATAAAGGATTTAATTGATTTAATAATAAATACAAACATTTGTTAATGATAATTTTTGGTTAATTTATTATAAAATATTTTGGCTGTTATATGTTTAAGATTTAAAATAAATAAAACATTTTTTATGTTTACATTGTATGGTTTATGCTTTCGATATATTATATGTATTGAACATTTTATTTTTATGTCAAAAAATATTTAGTGACAGAATCTTATTCTGAACCTTTAGATGCTGGACTATACAACAGATATTATGATATCACGTTGTGCAACATACTCCTTGCCAAAATTATTGGAGCTTTGGTTCGGTAGCGGATGTTGTATATTAGCAAAAATGTTTTATACTGAATTTGTAGTGCCGGTGGCCTCTAGTGGTAGTTTATTTAGTTTTGTGATGGACCTTTTTAACGTAGTTCGCCTCGTTTCAACCGACACGTCACGGGTTATTCCAATCTTGCCAGGATGCACATCGACGATCCATTCTAATGGCCAATTAAGTGGGGTAGCTATGTGAGATAGCTTCTATCTCACATAGTAGAGTAGAGAATTCTTCTAAACTGAGAATTGCATTGTTGGTGGCTCGTATTAGGTGAAGTTTCATGCATTTGACATCTGCCTCCCAGAGACCGCCCATTGATGGACTGGCGGGTGGTATGAAGTGCCCTTTTCAGCAAGGTATTCATCTATTTGATGATAGCGTGTTGGTTCTTGTAGTGCTTGCGTTAATTCCGACAACTTCCGACTCGCACCCTTGAAGTTAGTTCCATTGTCCGAGAATATATCAGTTGGGTTGTTACGTCTACTGGCAAACCTTCTTTGCGCTCCTATGAATCCGTCCGTGGATAAATCCATGACCGGCTCCAAGTATATCTCCTTCACTGCCATACATATGAACAATGCTACATATGCTTTTGTTGGTGTAGTTCCTATACTTCGTTTGACGGTGGCTCGAAATGGGCCGGCGTAGTTAACCCCTACCTTTGAAAAACATCGCGTTTGAGTGGTTCGTACATTGGGTAGATCTCCCATTAGTTGCATCATAGGCTGGGCCTTCATCTTGAAGCATATCTTGCAGGTCTTGGTAATCTTCTTTGTTGATACTTTACCGCCTAGGATGCAGTATTTCTGGTGAGACACATGGAACAAAGTGGATGCAGTCGAATGTAGGTAAGTCGTATGCATCGAAGTTGCCAATTTCTACTCAGGATAATGGCCGAGTAGAAATTGGCAACTTAGTTTTCATATGATGTTTTTTTTTGATGGGTGGAGGAATCTGATGGACCATCCAATGATGAGCTTAACCATTCTATGCTCGATTATTCTATCGAATAGTGTATCCAATACATGAACCTCGGTGGGTTCTGGATTATTGATAAGATGTTCCATTTTTTGTTCTGGCCATGTGGTTCTTTCTTGACGTAGCCATTCGGACCCTTTCCACCAATGGTAACCATTCGTGTATTCGTGACGTTCGATTCGTAATAAACGTTGGTAGAGTTGCGAGCTGTTTGGTTAACCATAGGAGCACTATTTCAGAATCTGTCCAGGAGTAAGATGGTGTGCTTTAATAGGTGAAACCTTTGTTTTGAATGCGATTAGGTATACTCTAATCTCGCCGATCGGACTAATGACACGTAAATAAAATGCTGCAGCGTAACCTGCCTTGCTGGCGTCGCAGAATCCATGGGCTTCCTTATATTGATCGTTGTACCTTAGGTGTCTTGGTATTTTAATTCGCTCGACGTGCTCCATCTTAACCTTAAGGTTTGTCCATGTATCAGCAATTTCAGTGGTCACAGCGTCATCCCATCCTAGAGATAGCAACAATAGTTTTTGAAAAATCACCTTCACGGTGATGGTGATTGGAGATAGCCACCCTAGCGGCTCAAATACACGAGATGCGTCCGACAGGGAGTGACGCTTTGTCAGTGTGAGATCACTAGGTACGAGGTTGATTTTGAAGGTGAAGCTATCTTTCTCGCAATTCCAGTGTAGTCCTAGTACTTTATGCGGGTTGTCTTTCATCATTGCTTACTGGATCTTTCGCACCGATGGTTTGCAGAAACTTTTCAGAGTTAAAGCCCATTTATGGAACTTGAATCCCGCTGAGCCCAGCACTTGATGGAGACTTTTGCTTGAAGTGATGGCTGCTTCGTCGGAGTGATCACCACTCAAAACGTCATCCACATAGAAGTCGTTGTTAATAATAACTGAGGCGACTGGGTTGGAAGTTTCGACGTCTTTGGCTAATTTAGCTAGTGCTCGAGTGACAAGATAAGCAACCCGGTATCATGCGTTGGATCGAGATAGATTAAGCCGACGAACACAAGCTTTACTGATCATGGGGCTGTTGGATCTGGAATCTATAATAGCATACCGCCCATGCAGGTGTCTCCTTCAGTGTTACGGATGATGACTCGTGCTGTAGGTAGGAGCGGACTTAACTGGAGCAATGCAGTATGTATGCTAATGTTAAAAGCGCTGTTGGATGCAGTTGTTGGCTGGCGGCTGGTCCAAAAACCTTTTAACGAATGCTCTGATGACTTGGCCCGGCTGATCGAATCGCTTGCATACCTTTTCCCAGGTATTCTTATAGTTGGCGTCGGTGATTGTTATATGGCGAATAAAGGTGGAAGCACCTCCCTTCAGCAGACCCTTTAAATAGCTGAGCTTCTGACAGTCTGACATTGTCACTTTTTTATCAACTACTGCTTCAAATATGTCTTTGAATGACTGAAACTCCTCTGACTTTTTTACGTAGAAGAGTGGGATGTCTAATGAGTGTAGAGCTACTCTTTCCTTTGGTACCACAGCCATGCTTGTTTCCCTAATCGTATCTAATAGGCCCCTGTGATGAGCGTTGAACGAAGTAATCGTTTCATTCAGTTGCTTTTGAACTGCAGTCAATAGAGGATTTGTATCATGTACCACGCCTCTTAGTTTTGCTTTTAATTTTAAGAATCTTTGCTCGAATTTGGTGATTTCGGTTATCCGTAAGTTGTACCGCAGTTGCCTTAGTAACCTTTGCTTGTTTCAAAAACGATTTGATGTGAGCCTTGACGATAGGTTTTTTTTTGTCAAAACATTTAGGTAATCGCTGGATGGCCAATATAACTGGCATCGTCCACTCGTAAATGGTTAATCAGGTTGTAAGCACTACCTTTGAAAAGTCCCGTAAGGTACTTGAACTTTTGTGCTGGTGATAATGATACATTTTCATGAACGGTAGTTGAAAATATACCATAGAATGATTATCATCATTATCAATTCTGAAGTGGTTCACATTACTGGTAGTATCGAACGAGTGGTCATAGTTAGATGGCTGATGACTTTCGAATTTCGCACGAATTAGTGTTTGTAGTTTCGGAATGATTGCATAATATTGATCACCGACAGAATTCATCTCAGATGGTGTGGTTGCATGGTTCGTGAATCATTATACGTTAAGGTTGCATCATTTGATTCGACGTAATTAATAAGACGAGTGAGTTGACCTTTTATGATGCCCTTCCTCCTATTTAATTTTTCTATTTTTCCACACAAACTTCATTATCGTGAACTTCCGGCTACCTGACTCACGAGGTAATGTGATAATTATTAGTTTGAAGCTGATGATGATGTTGCCAGTTAGATTGGATTATCCGGCTCGAAGGACCAAATGATGGGGTTAATGTGCTCAATAAAATATTATTCTCCACATACACTAATAATAAACACTGTTGTTTTTTATTGATGTGCCTCGAAGACGATGATGGGCGAATTGAATTATATTTTGTCGTTTTAGAGCTCTTGCCAAAACTGTTGTATCATGGATAGTCAGAGTCGACTTCGATCAATGCACTTGGTATTCGAATTGACGATTGAAATTCGTCTCTGAAAACTGTTCTTAAGCCTAACATAATAATTATTTAACATTATAATAGTAATATGTATAATAATTGTGGTCAGTATACTATAAACAGTTTGGCAACCGCATCAAATTTATTTTGATCAATGGCGAAAACTAAATCATTACTATACGATCAGTGATAAACATGATAAAAAGTTACGAGTTTTCCAACCCCAATACCACATACCGAACAACACAGCCATATATATATTCTAGTGTATATAAATTCGATGTTTTAAATCCATTTTTATTGTAGCTACAAGCAGCGCAAAATACATACACCAATATAAGGTGACAACAAATAGTTTTTTTAAAATCCCATAAATTTTTATTAAGTCGTTTTTATTCAGTTCAACCACAAAAAAAAAAAAAAAATAAAAAATTGAACGGTGAAAATAAAAATTCATTCGGTTCTAAAAGTGTATTTTTTCCCAAGTGGAAAAACAACAATCGAAATAAATATGAAAAGCTCTATATACTCGTACATTGTATGTAATTCTTCGGTACAGTAAAAATAAAAATTATAATAATATTAAAATAAATAAATATTCAATTTGTTATTATTTTTTTTTTATATCGAGAAAAAAAAAATTCGAATTTTATGGCTTTTTGGCGAAAAGAACAAAAAAAAAAAATTCGTGTTGATAATCCGCAAAGATTCAATTTTTGTGTTGTATGCTCGCTCTATATTTACTCGTTATAATCTTACTCGCTTGTACACATCCAATTCGATATCTATGGCTGCTCCTGTGGTGAATACGATTTTCTTATTTATATTTTATTGTATAAATTTTAATAATTTCGACGTAAATTTACTCCAATCCGATTTTTTGCTATTTTTATTATTTTGCAATAAAAAAATTGTCATGCATTTAAAATTTTAGTGTGCTATATGTGTGTGTGTATGTGCGATTTGAAAATGTGTGTCAATGACAAGCGCGTATATCACGTTGTGTGTGTGTAGTGAAGTATAATTCGTCTTTAAAAATAGTTTCGCCAAAAATAATTGCTCTAATGTCCGGCAACATTTTAATGAACAAATTATAAAAATCCAAAAAGATACAATAGACGTCTAACTAAATTTGTTTTATCCATCATATGGAGAATCTCGAAATTTTCATGTTGAAAAGACGAAGTGTGTGTTTTCTCCGTGCTTCCTGTTTTCTTCGTTGACGTATTCCATCTTTAAGTTCCTATGGAGATTATCATTTTTGACGTATTATGGTGCATTTATACAATACCACGTAAAACTTTGTTTTGCAATTTATGTATTATTTTCACATTGGTCTTCTTGGTGCATCCCCAAAGCTGAATACCGTAGGTTCATATTGGTTTTAGAATTTGTATACAGCAAGTTTATTATGTAGTGATAGCTAGGAATTCCTACCTATAAGCCAGCACATTTTTCTGTATTTGATGTTACTTCTTTTTTCTTTTTGCCATGCTCTTTCCACTTATGCTTAGCGTCAAGTGTCACGCCTAGATATTTGGCCGTATTTGCATCTGAAACTTGCTGTGAGTTGATAGTCACTGGTATCTGTAGAAGATTCAATTAACTAAAACACGTGGTTTGGTTGCTCATATAATATTTTATTATCCATACTAATGACCACTCTCTTTGGAATCACCAAACATAAGAAATAAAAAAAAGTAATAATATCTCTTGAACTTTGTAGTGTACTCATCGTCAGTATAATACAGGTACAGATAATACAGATACTACAGCTCTTCCTTCTTTTACAATTATTATTATTTTTGTTTAATTAGTATTAATAGTTTTTCACATTTTAACATCTATAAAATATTTGAATCACATTTTCAAATATTTTATAGATTTGTGTATCTTTAGACCACGCACCAAATTCTAATCCAATCTTAACATTTTGTACATCAACATCTCTTCTCGATTCTTGGTCAATTTCCATTAATTTAATCGCGACTGGCCTAACCGCTTCCACTAACTCATTTATGTAACTTTCAGATTCATCATCGAATGGGTGAAATACAGTATCCAGTTAAAATTTTTGTTGGTGTAGGTAACATGAATTGATTTGGTTCCAGTTAGCTGGATTCGCCATCTCTTTGTCCAGTTACTCAAAATGTTTGAGCCTCTTTGCACTTTTCTCATTGCTTCTTCTACATTGTTATCAATTGCTAAGATTGCGGTGTCATCAGCAAATGTTGCTATATGTAAGTTTCATCTGTTTGTGCATAGGATGTACAGAATTGAACCTTACACACTACCTTGTGATACTCCTGCTGATATTTTACTCTAAAATGTCGGTCAGCTAAGTAAGATTTTGGAATCAGATAAAACTGCTTTGGTAAATCGCGATGCAGTTTATATTCTATAGTTCTCTGAACATATACTTGAACATATATTTTTTTGCTTTTCACCGCATCTTCAATTATATCTGTGATTCTGTGGACCTGTTCTATATTCGAATGTTTTTCTCTGAAACTGAATTGGTGGGAAGCAATCTGATCTCTTTGTTCTATGAATAATTTGAATCTCTTAAGCAGAAATTTTTCGAATAATTTAGAAATAGTTGAAAGCAAAGAAATGGACCTCTACGATTTTTTGTCGTTTGCTTGGTTTTGGTATCATTTTTACTTCTGCCACTTTCACGCTGCATTAATTATTTGAAGTAGCTTTCGTAATTCTTTTTCAGGTGGTGCTTTAACGATTTTTCCTGTAATTAGAACATAGCCAGGAGATTTTTTTGTGCTTAAGTTATTGCGGAGTTTTATGCTTTGGTTGTCGATTTTGTTAACTAGTGTTATGTTTTCATCTGCAGTTTGTCTTGGGAGAGTTTTGAATGTATCTCCAAGATATGATGCAAACAAATGAGCTTTTTACTTTGCGCTTTTAGCCCAAGTTTCGGAAATAATCGATATCTTTTTGACTAGTAAGGCCAGTAAGGTAATTTTGAATCGATTCATTCTTATTTTCTCTGATAAAATGTTTTAGTTTATTACTAAGATTGTGAAGCCCGATTTTTCTGCCGTGTTTTTCGTGCTTTATGTTTTTCTCTAACCACTTCTTTAACTTCCATAGAGAAGTTAATACGTGTTCGAGTTTCTTTTTGACTAGTAGGCGTACTATCCCAAGCTACTTGTTGTATAATATAATTATTAACTGGAACTTGAAGATTGATATTGTCACTGACTAATTTCTGGAACAATTTCCAATTTGTTATATTGTTTGTTAATTTAGTGCAAATCGTTGCACTGACAGTTATGATTACAGAAGAATGATCTGACGATAGTCCTTCACTGTCTTCTATGAATACACAGTTTTCTGATATCCCTTTTGTTACATACAAACCTATGAGATCTTTTATTTGGATCCATTGGTTTACCTCCGGAGTAAAATACGTATTTTGTTCCTTGGCCTGCGGTAAGTGGCACCTTTCCTTTGTGGATTGTTGGACTTAATCCCCAAAACAACGAAATATAGTCCTCTTTATTTAGATTATGACGCGGAGGACAATAGATTGAGAAAACTTTGTATTCTATTCCATCATTTAGTTGAACATTGATAGTTGCATAATTTCTGCTTCAACTTTTATTCCTGGTGTTTTTTTTTTACTAATATTGATCCTATGCTCTCGCTTTTCCTGCTGGATGGTTGGCGTGATAACATATTTTAGCAAATGAAATTTTGGTTAAATGGCTTTCAAATATTAGGTATACATCTATTTTTTCTGTTGCATCATTTGCATTCCAAATGTTTGATTCATTCCCATATTTTAGTAAATCATGGAAGTTAATTCATTCACTATACTTTGATTGTTTAAGCGCCTATTTAGAACTTCTATGTTTTTTTCTTGTTTCACAAGACGATTGTTTAAGGTTTCTATGTATTTTAGAACCTTTTCAAGAATTGGGGTATCGGTACCGTCCTTTTTTCCCACCGAATCGCATTGTTGTACGATCTGTGAGTAATTTTTCTATATTTTTACGGTGCTTGCTTGAGATTCAGGTATTCTATATGGTTTTGTTGTACCGCTTCGTTTCTTATTTTTTTGTAGTTCTTTAGCTACTTCACATCCTCTATAATTTGCTGGATGCTGCCCTTTGCATTTTCCAGTTTACATCTTCAATTTTAATTCCGTTGCCTATTACGCTTAGTATATCCCCCTTTGCCTAGCTATAACTTTAATTTGGCGATCATTTTTAACTTCATAAGTAAACATACATCATGGTAAAATGATTCAATTCTGTCTTCTTTGTCAGTGACTTCTCAGTGGTTTTGTTAAATCACCACTTTCCTGAGACGACTCCGCTTTCCTTTTCTTGCTTTTCCTTTTCTTTCCCATTCTTTTCTGGTGTGTAGGGAGCCGTTGTTTCCAAAGAAATGCCATTTTTCGACAAATTCTCCTTGAAAATGGTGTTACAGTATTTAGTTCCGTTATCAACATGTAAAACCTTTGGTGGCGACCCAAACTTGTTGTGTGAGAGATTAACAAACTCTTTAAACGAATCAAAAGTATCTGATTTATGTCTAATGAAGAAAACGACACGATAACCGGAACTGTCATCTTTGAAGAGAATGAAATATCTCGCTCCGCATACGTCATTGTGCACAAACTCATCGGGTCTGTTTTTTCTGTTTATAACTGTCTTAAATGGTAACTTGTGACTTTTTCCATAAACACATGCTTCACAGAAAAACTTGTTAATGTTGATTATACTGACATTCTTGATAATTCCATCGGTTGCCATTTCTTTCAACGCTAGCTTGTTAATGTGTTTAAGTCTTTCGTGCCATAACTTAATGTCAATACTTGTTGTTGCATCGAAATAACAATTGGTATGTAATTGTTTGATTCTCTTTTCCTTTCACAACTAGACCTTGATCATTTCCAAATTTTACTGAAGGGTAATCATCCATGGTTTCAAACGTTGAGAAGTACTCATGTTTATATGTCATATGTGCGGATGCGCATATACAATAAACGAATGCACTCTAAATATATTTTGACAGTTTGACATTTTTAATAATTCAACACAATCTGTTTCTGTTACAAGTTCTTCTTCATCGGTAAAAAATCTTTTAATTGTGTCTACCTCAGGAAACTTCAGATTCCTTAGCTTGTAAAGCTCTTTTTAACTTTTGTTTTTCTTTTTTAAGCAGCACCACAACTTTGTTGCTTAGCTGCAACGTTACCTTTTCGATTTCGCTTAGTTTTCTTCTAAGTTCATCATTATCGTTAACTTGTTTAAAAAAATGTTAAGTTGAAGATGTTGATGATTTTGTAAGCTGAGAGCTTCTTGAAAATGAATTATCATCAAGCAATAGTTGATCCAACCCAGAATCCTTTGGGCCGAATTTCCAAATGTTTAACTATGAATTGAAAAGCTTAATGTTCTCTAAAGTACTAAAATAACTAATTACAGGATATATCCATAATCGACAAGATTGGGTTACATAAATGTGTGCTTTCATTTAAAATAAAAAAAAATATATATTTTATTTTAAATTCAGTTCCTTATTTAAATTTTCCCAGATGATTTTACCTCTTATCTTCAACACATAGACTTCACCATAATTTTACAATTCTAACTTAAATATAATTTTTCTCTATATTTCATTGTCTTGTATATCATCTTTTGTAAAAAAAAACAACAACAATCACATCTGTTTCATTGAAGTATGTACACAGCACCAGATACACAATTCTATGTATTTTTAATTAAGTTGTAAAAATGTTAAAATAAATTTAATTTTTAATTTTTTTTAACAAAAACCAGAATATAAAACATTCCATAGTACACACACACAAAAACACCAAAAAAATTCAGGAAAATTCGAGGAAATGTTTTATAAAAAAAAACATAAATTTGAACACCTTTAAATTTTATTTTTTATGTTTTATCACTTAATAATTAAATTTCGTGTTGTAATTATGTTGTATTGTTTATGTTTTGTATAAAAATTATGTAATTTTTTTTGTTGGCTTAGTCGCGAGGGTAAATTTATGAGGAATTAAATAAAATTTTGTTTGGGGTTTGAAACTATATGAACACCCGTTTATTACAGGGGTAGGTAGAATCAAATACACCTACTAATCACTCAAATGATGGGCGAGATTTACAAAGAACACGAGTATTACATATCATATGTATACATAGTTATACGTCCAAATCGATTTATTTTCGTTCGTTCGATTATTACATATATTCACAACATAAATGACATACACTTTTATGTTGTTAAAATAAAATTACCAAAACTTATAATGGGCGTATCATCATCACATATAAAAATGTATGTAACTAAATTGATCAAAATTGCTTTTGGCTGGAAAAACTCAGACCAAAAAAAAAAAAAAAGAAAAACCGTAAAACAAAAAAAAATGTTTAACTTTACATTATACAATTTAGTTTTTTCATTGCCTTTTTCCACATCCTTACAATAATAATATAGAGATACACAAATACACGTGTAACACAAAATTAGATGTATGAGTTTCATCTTAATGATCAGAAATAATAAATGATTTCTAATTGTTTCGAAGAATGAATAAAAAAAAAATCGTTTTATTGTTGGACATTTGTGGGATGTTATGATTCATTAAAATATACTTAATGATTCATCAAGTTTAGGTAAAAATTGTTCGTATTATAACTAATAGTTTTATTCTTCTTATCGTTTGTATTCTTTGACAGTATGATATGTTCGTAATGAATTATCTTTTCCGGGCTGGTCCGCCTAAATGTCAAACATCCGTACCTGATAATACAAAATTAATTACTTTAGCTAGTTTTGCTAAATCACTGCATGTGGTGGCACATATGTGTGCTTGTTATACAATCATTCATCCACCCTGTAACAAACATACAATATTGTTATGTGTTATATATATATATATAAAAATTAGTAAAATATATTTTAAGAATTTATCTTCTCCAAGCGATAACATCCTTCTTACCTATTACAAATGTTGTAGAACTTTTTGGTGTTATTTTTAAGGTTTTGCATTTTATGAGCTTAATAATATAAAAGTTTATGTTGTTTTATGCTTTTGTTTCACTCGGTAATTTTTTTTTTATTTAAATTTGTTATGTCTTTTTATGTTGGGTAAATTATATATATATATATATATATATATATATATATATATATATATATATATAAACATATATATATATATATATATATATATATATATATATATATATATATATATATATATATATATATATATATATATATATATATAAAACACAAGTGATAATATAAACAAATTTAGTGTAGATAAGAAAAATATAAAAAAAAGACATTTTGAGGTGTAACAAGAGCTGTAATGTATTGTTTGATATCTAACTGATTGAAATTATAAAATTACTCACAAAAGCTTCCTAAATTTAAGCTAACGATTTTATAATATTCGAATGTAAAAGTCTAAATTTATATAGTTATTAATTTTTATTTTAAAAGATTTATTAATATCAGCGTTGGTTAAAATTTTAATGGTGTTAAATTTTAATAGCCAGTTTGCTTATCAATTAGATAAAACTGAAAGGTGTTGTCTAAGTACTGTCAATTAGACACTAATAACAATAAAAGCTTTACATGCATTAAACGATTTTGAAATTGGTATTTTAATATCGGTTTAAGTTAGTTTGATCCTCGAGATTATAATACAACATTCTAAGTTAAAGTTCCTTTAACTAATAAATAATAATTTGTGATGAAATAAAATCATAATAACATAACAATACATTAAAAAATTTACAATCAAATTGATATAGCATAGTTAAAAATGTATATAAATAGTAAAAGTTGTGTAAAATATTTAATAAATAGTTATACAAATTGACCAATAACAACAAAACCGTTGATGCTCTGTCTCAAAATATTTTATAAATTTACCAAAATTGTTAGGAGTATACAGAAATATATATAAAATATTTGTATAAATTACTCAGTCAGTAATTTAATTTAAATTTCAATTGCGTGAGGTGCAATAATAAGGGATAGTCAAAAGAATAAAACAATAAACCAGAAATTTAAACTTTTCACGACAAACATCACGCCAAAACATTCACACATACTGCAATTATAAGTAACAACATGTAGCTAGAACCAATAAAAATTAAAAATTTTAAATAATAGTTCGATATTAGTTTGATTGAACAACCACAGCTTTAAATTCCTCTGAACCGCTTTATAGCTCGACGAGGGCTTCTATTAACAAGTCCTGAGGAAGCAAATTAAAAAGAGAAGGGGCTTAAAAAATGATAGCAAACTTTTGGGCAACTATAAGTGGTTTTAAGTTACTGAAATAAACACCACCCCATGCACTTACACCATATTCTAGCCTAGAATTAAATAATGAGAAATACACGGAAAACTCATTTAAAATCACAAAAAATGTCATTATCATCACAAAATTGTGCTTCACTCTGAGTAATTGTTACCATCACAAAAGTACTGTGTTTAATTCTAATATTCTGAATATCACAAAATTTTTTAGTTATAATCAAAAATTTTTGGCAACAAATGCCAAAATGCCCATTATAACGTCATTAACATTTTTTTACTAAAATCAATTAAACTTTTGTGATATTCATTAAATATAAAAACAAATCTGTTAAATTCAAAATTAATTTGGATGAATTGTTCTGAATACATAGTAACTATTTTTTTGACCCAAATCTTTAAGAAATTTAGTTATAAATTTACTTTTGTGGATTGGATCATTATCTTGCTACAATAAGCAGTTGGTTTTTATCAATATACACCTGGAAATCATTGCATATTCATTACGGGCATCTAAATGTGTGCTTGAAGTAACTTCCCGGCAGCATTGTGAGATCTCTTATGCCATCATAACTAAAACACCTCCAAACCATTACTTCGCCTCCTCCGAAGTGCCGAGTTGGCATTGTTATGTTACGAAGCTCTATTTATTGAGGTGTCGAATAAAAATATTTCTTTCCGTAGCTTCCATCTAAAGAGAAGCACGATTCATTGTTTCTTAATATCATCCGCCAGAACTCAATAGATCTAGCTAAATAGGTACGAGCAAAGTTTAGCTAAATAGGTACTAGTATTGAATGTTGGTTTGGAGGGATCTGCATTGTCGTTTCATAAATCCACTTCCCTAAGTTTAGGGAGAGAGGGCCTACAGACCCGTTTCTCTTCACTAAAATTTTCCTAGGTTTTTAAGAATTCCGGACTCTATCATTTAATGTTGAATCCATGTCTGTGCAACGAGTAGTGGAGAAAAATGGGATTCATCCTTGCAGAGATCCACAATACAAGATTAAGGCTAATAACAGCTGAAGGTTGCCAGCATCCAGAGCCCTCGTTTAAGACGAGCCCCCAATCAGGTGATCATCGGCACGGGTCGCATGACACCTTAATTCGGCTCTTATTTCATAGTGCTGGCACTCGCATCTACTATTTAGCCGACCGAAGTCGTTGCCCGTGTGGTACCACTAGGAGGTAGATACAATTGGCGGACTCCACATAGTAAAATAATTATAATGAAAGAATTTTAAATTTTATTATTTAAAATACTACGCGGGCCGCATTAAACCGTAAGACGGTTCGCAAGTGTTCACAGGTTTAGATGATATCAACTATTTGATTAGTTATCTTAAATGTAAAATACGTAAACCGAACCAATTCATTCATATTGTAAAATACTATTTGGTTTATTAATGCTTTAAGCTCTAAACCTACCATTATCGCAACCAAATTTGCCTTCAATTGCTTAAAAATTTAGTAATTGTAGTTATAAAGTTGTACTTTTCAAACTTTTTTTACTCAAAAATTAAATCCTTAAAAAAATTTATTTTCAAAAGCTTAAAAATCCTCCCCCTTTTTGGATTCCAACGCTGTACATTCCGAGCCAAATACCGCACCTTTAACTTCTGCACCAATTGCTCTAAATAATTGCTGTTTCTTAAATGTTTTAGATTTAGTGATAAATAAAATTGTAGGTGATCTTGATTTTATTGCGAGTGATAGTGCGCTAGTAGCTGTTTTAGCTGATGGAATGTTGCTAACACGTCGTTTATTGATAAGTGAACTGCTTAAACATCACCATTTAAACATTCATCTTTTTATCATCAAATGGAAAATTATTTAACACATTTTGATCTAACTGGCATTTTGATCTAACTGGCAACACATTTTGATCTAACATTTTAATTGTTTCTAAAAATGTTATTTAGATGAATATTTTTGTTTTAACTCGCTAAATCAATTAATACTTAAAAATTAATATTCGATGTGATTTGATCTAAAATCACTAAGATTTTAATTTTATCTAAATAAATAAATTAGCAACATTGATAAACAATTGTGTTGCTCAAATTTTGATTAATTTAATTTTCACCACCAAACGTAAAAGTTGTTTCAAATTTCCATTAAAACCAGAAAAATGGAAAACACGCAATTATTTGTGATATTTAAAACCCTTGTAAATCGCGCATCTATTTTCATTGTTTTTCCACGAACGTTAACGATTTTATTTTCACGTCTCATTTTTTTTTTAAATTTTTTTATTTAATAAATTGAAATATTAAACCGCCAATTAAAATTCCGGAAACTGATTTTCCAAAATAATAATATATGTATACATACATTAAATCATCGAAATCCATATTTTCTCGATCGGAAAATGTCTGTGTAAAAATTAGAACTGATTAATTTTTTTTTTGTTTTTTTAAATTTAATTTACTTTCATTTTTGGAAAATAAATCATTTATTTCAGCTATTTTCTCATTTGAAACATAATGAAACGGAAAATTAAAATACGACAATTGGAAAACTCCGGGAAAAACTTGAGTACAGAAAAGACAATATTAATTTGTTATTTTTTTTTCTTGTTTTATGAGAGGAAATCTGAAAATAGATAAATAAATCACTGACGATGCTCAAACGACGACGTCGCACAAGGGACGGCAACGAGCTAGCCAAATTAAATTATATCGATTTTAAAGTGACATGGTATGTGACTGCATCTTATTATAGATTTCTTATATGTACTGTAGGACTGTACCAACATATAGATACTGAATTTTTTCCGGTACTATCTTTAATGTTCACTTCTTATCTCTGTTTTAATTCAATTAAGAAACTTTGTCGTTTTCCGTTAATTTCCATTCCTTCGTTGAAATAAAAAACCTAAAAAGTAATTTTTATTTTTTTTTTATTTTGTGTTGTTGTTATGTTTATACATTTAATTAAGAATTAATTATTCTGTATATTTTATTTAAGAATACGACGAATTTTAAATTATACCTTTCACGGTAAAAATAAACTTTTCTTAAAGAGTTAACATAAAAGTAAATTATGTATTTTTTTGTTATTTTGGTTTAAGTAAATCAAGATGTAAATCAAAATTCAGTGGGGGAGAGTTTTCGGTTAATTACAAATAAAAAATTCTTTAAAGAAAACAAATTTAAGACATATTTTGTATATTTACAAAAAAAAAAAAAAAAAAAAAATAAAAATAACACCAAACGGAAGTAAATCAATTTGTAATCAAATAAATTATGAATAACAAAGTGACAATATATTTTAGTTAATTTACTCTTAAAAATTATTTGCGAATAGTTTATACCGGAAGTCCTTTATAGAGTCTCTACTAATGAATTGATCCTGTTTGACTATTTATTTGCTCATCTCAAAAATCAATCGATTTTATCTTTTTTTAATTACTTAGTCCTTTATTAAAATAAGTGTACTCCGATTTGATCCATTTCTACTCGTCAGTGACGTTAAACTAGTATGTGGCGTTCCTTCCATAACTTTGACAGCATTTTTAACCCGCTTCTTAACATCATACCGTTTTCGACATTTGCCAAATGTTGATTTTGTCAACACAAAAACCAAAAATAAAATTAGACCACCGGCCGAGTTAAATAAATCAGCAAAAATTTTAAGCTTTTCATTTTGCCAAAAGAATAGAGTTAACTCGAGTGTCCATGGCAGGCCCATCACTAAACAAAGTTTTGCCATTAAAATTAGTTTACTAGCATTATTAAATTTTAAAAATCGCCGATCGGTATTTAGCATTCGAATTGTGATAATAATTTTTTTGACCAGAAGAATGAAAAATATCCAATTCATTGTAATTTGAATTCCGCTCGGAATAAAGAACATTATTAAATATGATGAGAGATTTTTTGTGGTATCTGAAAATTGATATACGAAAATAGTTATGCAATGTTAAAATATTATGGTATAGCGTTTTACCGTCAAAAAAACATACTTTAGTCCCAATTTTCGGTTTTAAATATTTAGGCACATTTTGCACGTTATCCAATATGATTAAACATATTGTCATTGTAACTGGATAGTAAAATGCCAACTTTAGATATCGTACGTACCAAAACATTTCTTCAGATCGAGAACTATCACAGTTTCTAGTTTTTGACAATTGATATATATTGTAACATAGCACATTTGACCAAGAAAACATCGAAAATGCTGTAAAATAAATTAAATATCCAAGTACTTTGCACTTTATTCCAATTTTCATTGTAAAAAGTAAATTGTGGCCGAACATCAGAGTTGTATAAGCAAATAACATTGCCACAAACAGAGAAAGGACTAGTTTTCCATGTAAATCTAGTAGTTCAGGAACAACAATATAAAATATAATTGCACTCAATATACTAAGAAATGAAAGAATAATTCCAATTATTTTTACCAGTTCCAAAGTTCCACCGACTGGGGAACACAGATGGTCATACATCTAAAATTTTAAAATTTAAAATTAGAATAAATTATAGTCATACGCTTAAAGATGAGGTTACAAATTGCGTGGTTAACGTTTGCAATGTATCGGTACAGTATTTAACATTGTTAGGATTATGTAGCTGTCGGTTTATTAAATCACTACCAAAATTATATCCCGTTTTGGTGTATTTTTTGATGTTCGATTCGCATGTCATTTTTATTCGCACACCACGTACTGGGTCGATATCTAATCGATGATTTACTGGATCGAGCGTCGAATTATTTGTAACATTTGGTTTTCTACAATTATTTCGATCATTCCACCACACAGGGCCGGGCCGACAACATCGATTTACACACGGTATTATATCGCAAATATTTTCGGTTTGACACATTTTTATAATAATATGTCCATTTATCATATTATCAACACAGTAATTATGATCATCTAATTGAAAAACTGTATCACCTTTACGCACTAAATGTGCCGATAAATTAAAATTCGTGGAAAATTCATTTTTATTTAAACAAAACTCGATTTGTACTTCGTTTCTGTATTTACAGTGAAATTTTTTATAAGTATTTTCTAACGTATAATTGAAATTGGTCATTATAATTTTATTGAAATGCAGATCAGCATCCAAACAATAACCATCGATCATCATTAATTCGTGTTGCAAACAACATTTTGGCAATACAATTTCTGCCCAATATGATTTGGTTAAAGTAAAGATTAAAATTAGACAAATATGTGTAGCGTACACTGACATTTTGAACAAACTAAATTAGAACTGAATGTACTAGACAGATTAACCGCTTGATTTTTTCTATTATTACGAATTCATCAATTTATCAGTATGTATATAGATTTATCTAGAATTGTGGCAGGCTAGCAAAACATTTTATAAAAAAAAAAAATTTAAGTGAAATGCATTTGCTACCCGATGCTTTACAATACATTAAAATGGGGAATTGCCAAATTGGGTTTGAACTAAGGTTATCTGAAAAATTCTAGATTTTAAAAAAGGTGAGTATACATGTTATATTTGCCATTAGTGCTATTAAATGTAAAAAGACTACAGCTCAATTACTGTTTGTTAACTATAATTTTGAGCAACGATACTTGTCTCCAATTTCATCATATTAAGCGCTTATAACCAAATTCCAGTACATTTTATCACCCCTCGAAAAGCAATATCCAGTATAGTATAACAATCACCTTCAATAAATTTAATGGAAAAGCGTTTGATCGAATTTCGCGTTTAAATCCCAACCAAATTATATCATTTTATTTATTGTTATTTTCAGGTTTGGATTTGGGTTGTGTGCGTATAAATGTATGTTGGAAAACTATAAATACACAATAAAATTATAACGACGAAAATTTATGGGATTTTCTCTGGTATTTAAGTCTGATTTATTAGTATTGGTCTACAGCAATAATTGGTATCAATTTGTGATCAATTATCTGCGACGATGATATAAATTAGGTGTCTGCCATAAAGGTATATTTCATTATGTGCGCGTGATATAATGACCCTCGATAGAATTGAAATGTTAATTTATAATATTACAAAATTTTTTATTTTTTTTTTATAAAATTCTTATCTTACATTCTGTCTGTTATCTGTGTCGGAAATACCACCAGCCAAATTCATTCAAAAAAAAAAATGTGTATTTCTTATTTTACCTTCTCGTTGCTGCTTTGAACCCCGAAATAAAAATGAAATTTTTCCACAGACGTCTTTCATACATATATATATATAGTAAAAGACGAAATGGAAATGAAATTGTTAAAATTTTTTTTTGGTTGGTTGTTGAGAGTTTTTCATCGTTTTTTTTTTGTTGCGAAAAATACATGTTTAGAATTTTTATTAGCGGAAAAAGTTGAAACAAAATAATAATCGTGGGGTTATATAAAGGAAATGTATGTGGTTATACAATGATCCTTATCACAAATCTTATGTTCATATACTCACCTTGGCAGATGGAAATAAGTAAATGGAAATTTTATTTATTACATTTAACCGAAAATGATTATGTTGTTTGGGAATTTATTTTTTAAACTAGATAAGTTTCACCTGGTCACGTATTGTATGAATCATTCGGGAAATTTCACCGCATTTGCTTTACAAAATATTGTTAATGTTTTGAATATGAGATGATCATGTTATTTTTTAATTTGCTCGTAAAATAATTTAAGATTGTAGAACAATTATCTAAAATTTCCAAAATCTTAAAATAACTAATTGGAATGTATTAAATTAAAAAGTCGAAAAGAAATCTAAATCACTCAGTTACAAGTTAGATGAGGTTTGATTACAATTAATATTTAAAGTTTCACTAATGTTAAATAATAAGAATATAATTTAATAAAAATCAAATAATTTTCAACACCTTTCTTGGCACACCCTCGAGTACAACACAATTTCCAACCTTTAATTTTTTTTCACTTCTCCCTTAATTTGCAAACCGAAAAAGGCAAAATACCGCAAAGTAATGAAATAAAATTTTTGAAAAAAAAAAAAAAAAAAAAGTTTCCTATCTTCCAAATATATTTCGACATAATTTCCATTTTTCTTGTGTATGTCATCATAACCCTATGGCTATTTTCCAAAGAAATACGATGAACAAGTAAAAGTACCTTAATTTTTTTTTACCAAAAAGCAATAACAACAAAAAATAAAGTTTTTTTTTTTGAAAGGATACTAATAATTTTGTCCTTTCAATTATTTTCAATTAAATTATCTACACACATAAAGAAAAGTAGATAGGAATATAAATATATATATATATATATATATATATATATATATATATATATATATATATATATATATATATATATATATATATATATATATATATAAATAAATACAATCAAAAAGGATACCTATTTCAGAACTCAACAAGTTCATCATGAAGGATAGCTATATCTATGTATATACGATGCGATCCCACCGTAACACACAGTAAATGAAGGATAATAAAATTTACAACAATTAGATAATTTTCTTTTATATCCTTTTCTTTGGCGAAAGGGGAAAGTAGTAGAAAATAATATGCTTTGTGTGGATCGAAATTGAAAATTATATATCTTACCTGAAGATAAATTGAATTAGCAATTTGGGATACTGAAAAGAAAATTATATTAAATTATGTGTCTTTTATAAAATTAGACGTTACTTGGTACTACCTATAGCACGTTAATGATATAAGTATCTAAATGGAAAAGATGGTCTAAATAAAAGAATCATATAGTCTTTGATTTTATTTGGATATTTTCATTGGTTGATTTTCTAATGAATTGAAATATTTTCCATGGTGAGTCAATATGGCTAAGTTGGATGTATAGTCATAGCTCCAATTGGTTTTCTTTAACAGAAACAGGAGATATTGTTTCTGAATGCTGAAATGGAGACAGTGATCGTAGTTTGCTTTCTTTTCGTAAGTCGGAACCCTCAGATTCGACTGATATCTTCTAAAAAGCTCTCATTTTGGGACCACCGTACAGCAAATTGTGTAGCTCGTTTAATTTGTGAGCCTGTCAAATATAAATAAAATTGGTTAGCTTTAAACTTATCATAAAATCTATAGCATTGAGCAAATGTTCGAATGACGGACCAAAATGATGACGTCTTCTCGAATAAACTGGCAATGGTAATGAAATCTGTCGGTACAAAATAGGTTTGCGAGGCATACACAATTGACTTCTTGGTTTCCAACACATCAAAGAGCACGTCTGAATAAGGATCGTCAGACAATTTTGGCCAGTGATTGGATGATTTTCGTAGAAAGTCTGGTTCTTCCCACCACAATAACTTATCAACCAATTGATCTGGCAGTATTCCTCGGGATGCTAAATCTGCTGGATTCATCCTCGAAGAAACATGATCCCAACTCAACCGTGGAAGGCGGTCCAAAATGTAGGACGTGCGGTTTGTAATAAATGTTTTCCACCGTCTAGGCACATCAGAGAGCCATGCAAGGACAATTGTGGAATCTATCCAGCCAAACGTCTGCAGATTTGGGATGCTTAATGAATGATGAAGCGCAGATATTAGTTTTACCAACAAAACCGCTGCAAATAGCTCCAATCGTGGCAGGCAAACTTGCTTTAGTGGCGCAACTTTTGTTTAAGATGCTACCATACGGACCGAAACGACTCCATTTACGTCAACCGTTCTCAGATAAATAACGGCTGCGTAGGCAGTTTCTGACGCATCAGATAAACCGTGCAATCCTAACTCACGCGGGTGACATTGGTATATTCAATAATCGCGGAATATGCATTTTTTCGAACAATATGAAATTCGAACGCATTTTTTCCATTTCTTCGGGCAAATGGTCATCCCAGCCGAGTTTATGAAGCCAGAGCTTATGAAGCATTATTTTTGCGACGACTGTACAAGGAGAGGGTAGTCCTAATGGATCAAATATATCATTGGTGATTGATAAACAATTTCTTTTTGTACTAGGGCCACAGTCACTGTTTTGACTAATTTTAAAAGTGAAGCAAATTGACTCAGTCATCCAAACTAAACCTAAGGTTTTCACAAACGTTTCATCGCTATCAAACTCAATAAGCTTCTCGTGCTCATGCTCTGGTATAGAACTAAGTAACTCTTTATTATTAGATACCCATTTCGTTAGTCTAAATCCGCCGATGGCCAAACCTTTAACTATCTTTGTTTGCAGATATTTAGCCTCATCAACGCTCGCACAACCCGAAAGTAAGTCGTCGACGTAAAAGTCCGACTTTATGATATGTTTCACGTCAGAGAAATTTTGGGGCAAATCGTCCGTAATCTGATAGAGTGTTCTAGATGCCAAAAATGTAGCACTGATTGTGCCATACGTGACGGTGTTTAAACGATAATGTAAGATATTGGAATCTGGATTTTAACCTCCAGAGAATGCGCTGATAGTCTCGATCCTTCTCGTTCATGATAACTTGCCGGAAAATTTTTTCCACATCGCCCGCGAATGCTATTTTGTGTTTCCGAAATTGAACTAGTATTGAGAACAGCTCTTGATGTTGGGACTTGGACAGTTGAAACTTGGATCAGCGAGTCTTAGAGACTGCAGAATTTTGAATTTTATTGACTCCACTGTGATCGGAGGAAGACCAGAAGTCAAATTCTTCATTATAAGAGCTTTCACTGGCAAAGAGGGACAATCGGATGATGAAATAACTAATTCAACTGATTCCTTAGTTCTACCAGCGCTAATTGATATTTACCATTGATATTTACACAAGCATGGTTACGCTTCAGATTCAAGGCTTGGACACATCTTTAAGTAATTAAACGGGATTCGGCGCCTGAGCCCAACAACGCACGGAATTTCTGATAAGACCCTCTAGAGTCCCGGACCTTAATTAAGGCCGTTGGTAGCAAGGTCAGAGAAGGATTAGAAACTTTGAGAGCCACGGGCTCAGATGGATTTGAATTTGTTCCTTTGATTGTTCCTCAAAAAACTGGAGCTGCTGAGCACACAAATTATCAATAGTTTTGTTGAGCAAATCACTACGGGGTACCTGAGGTGCTTCGACCTTTTGACGCCGACGAATTTCTCGAAGAAAAATCGCTTTTACCTTGAAATATTTAGCCTCTAATTCATCATATTTAGAGATCTGATATGGCAATTTATTTTCAACTTCAGTAAACTCCCTGTAATGCTCCTCCATGTTGTATGAACGATCCTCAATATCCTCAAGTGTAGTCTCCGCATCCATCAAACCAACAAAGGTATTGAGTTTCGTCAAGGCACTCATAACATGACCATGTTTCTGGATTAGATTATCTGGATTAGATACCGCCATATTTCACTCACTGAATTATAATTATCTCACTCAATTTAACTAATATTTATAAACTGAAATAGTCAAGTTCACTTTGTCGCTTATATCTTTGGAATTTAAAGTATCATTCCATTTAACTTTTTCCAAGTATTGTTGCAAACCTAAGTTGTTAGTTTTTTGCTAAAATTGTATGTATAGCGATGATTATGAGCCATTTATTCCGAGATAAGATCTATTAAATCGACAAATAGCGTTAGTGATTCCGTTACTTTAAAACTAACAGCTTCGTTGGTAAAAATCAGGTCCCAGGTAAAAAACACCCCACGTTCATTAGCGTTATTGATTTGGTTTAAATTTGCATCAAGCACAGTGTCAGTTAAAATCCAAGCTGAGTTTGATTTGATATTTTATGGAAAATGGCGTTAAGATGATTAGTGGTCTTTGCCGCTGACCACAACGCAAATTGACGTATCATCGTTCATTGGGCTGACCATCTACAACGATCACCAATTCAAAAAAAAGCGAGGTCTGAAAGATCTTGTAAAAGATTTCAGTAAAGGGTGAACGTAACACTGTTAATTTTTTTTTTGATTTTTTGACCCTCACTGGATTATATTATACGAACATCGTTAGGATTATATTATACGCCATGTTAGATTTTATAGAATGGTGCAGTTAGGATACTCGATCTTGAACTATTTCCAATACGGGCTTTGTTTAATGGTCTCTGCCAAATGGTGGCTTGTCTGGTAAATAGATTAAAACTTGTTTCATTGAATAACTGAAAAATTGAAAAACATTTGTAAACTGGAAAAACGCTCAACAAATTTCAACAAAAATTATTTTAGTGACTAGATGGTGAACTGCTTCTCTATATTAACTACTCTACTGCTACTCTACACAATCATATTCTAAATTGAATATTCATTTCCGTTTCCATTTTTTCTCGTACTCGTTCGAAAAATATAAGATTTCATTTTTACTAGACATTACACATATCCATATAGTCTGTTCCTCCGCAAGTTTTTCCTATGTTATATATATATATATATATATATATTAATATATGTAAGGATGATATCGAAAAAAAGGCAGAAGAACAAAAAAAAATCTGCATCTGTCAGCAAAATAAAATTTATTGTTTTTCTACACTTTTTGAGGTAAAATTAGTTCAGTTCATGTACATATAGAGGTTAAAACCAAAAAGATGTTTGCTTGCTGGGTGGTTGTATGTAGCACACATATTTAAATCGCTATGCGAGTATGAAAATTATTGAAATGGAAAAAATTTATGCAAGAAAGTTTTTTTTTGTAGGTTTGGTTTTAATTTAATTAAAATTTTTCTATTTATTCAGGATTTTTACGTAAGATGTATTAAAGAAATTGATTTCCAATTTGTGGAAAGGGATTTTTTTATAATTAATTATGGCACTGTTGTAGTTATATTGTGTTTAAATTGGAAAGAATTTGATTTTATAAAACTTACTTGATCACTCTGAGAAAGCATTGTAGGCCAAATTATTTGCTAATTCAAAAACTACAGTAACCTGCAAACTTGACCACCTCCGTAAGTTGACCACCTCTCTAACTTGTGTTGTTTTCTAAAATCTTGTGAGATTGAAAAGCACTCCGTTAATACAACAGTTGGTCAACACTCTATGATCAGTAAATCGACGAAAAAAGTTTCAACTTCGAATATTGTAACCTGTCTTGACCAAACAATTTTTATTTGGTTGTCTGACGCGTAAAATAACAAACTTAATAGTTTTCCGACACGGGAATAGGCGACCGTTTGACTATACGTGTGAAAAGACGAATGTCGTGTCGGTCGAAATCATTGAAATGCGTGGTAACAAAACGTCTTCTCGTGTAGAAACGTGTAGCTTCTTCGATGACGTTGTTCCTCAGTTTCTTTAGTGCAAGCTATTACAAAGACGTGTGCTGTTGATATTTCGCAACATTATAACTGATTTGACTTTTAAATGGATATTGTGAGGCGGCAAACCAGGCAGTTCCAGTGAGCTTCAAACTTTTGTTTTGAACGTTTCGGAACATCTTTTGGATGAGTTATTGGTCTTTTGAACTTGCACCAAGGATTTTGGCATTCTCGATATCCAGAAATTGTTTTAAAAATATTTTTCCAGGTTATTCGGCAACTTGACACGCATGTTCATACTTAATTTAAGAGAATTAAGCTCACCGACTGTCTTTGGTCTTTTGCCAACAGAACAATCGCACCATCAAACTGGTTTTGATTTTAAGAGCGTCCAAGAATAAAATCTCTCCAGTTCCATCGTTTACAACTTTCATGAGAGTATATATTGTTGTCATGCGAGATATTGATTGGAAAATTGGGCGCTGTCATGCCTAATTGAGGTGTTTAATTGTTCATCTTCCATTGTCCGCACTCGCTCGACAAAAAAGTGGATAACTTTCTTTTCAGTAATTGTTTCTGCTACTAAAGCCCATAACGATCTGAACATTTTTTGTCGACCATGCAAGGACAATTGTTATTTAATGTTTCACAGTGTCGAAGAATCATATTCTTGGTAACAACCTCATGCAAACTCAGATCTTCACCTTCATCATAAATTCCCACTGATTACACATTATCAAGTTGATTCAGACTTATCTGGGATGCGAAGGATCACAATTCAACTGATAGCACTTTTATTTTTTCTCTGGATTTTTCAATGATTCCGGGCAATTTTTTCCCCTAATAACCATAATCGGATTATTACAATCACTAAAAAAGCGGGTAAATCACTCATAATTTGATGATGCAGTTTAGGTCTGTTTCTGGAATAAGGAATACATTTCTGATATATGAGTCTACATAAATTTCGACTTCCTAAGATCAAGTACTGTGACCTAAGATTGTATAACAACGTTTGAGGACCATAATGTAGGGGTCGAATATGTTCAGATCTAATCAATAACGAAGGAAAAATGTGATAACGGGATGTTGATTCGTAGAGTCTAATTCCGAGTTGCGGAGACGTCCTCCAATGCACAGAATTCCAAATTTGACAATAAATTGATGTAATAATTTTAATTTGTTGGAATTTTGAACGTTTCCATGTTTCTTAATATATTGTATGTCATCGCTGAATTCGATCTTCTGGATAATGATTATAAAAGAATTTAAGGCGCATTGAATTTCGCTCGAAGTAAGTTCGCAGGTAATTCTTAAATTCATTTCTTGTTTCGTATTAAAAATGAATCGACGATTATAAGCAGTTCTCTACAAAGCTTTATAAATGAAGAATATCTGTAGAACACATCCCAGAGCTCGTAAGAAACACAAGCTGTGACCAAAGAAGACTTGCGGATCTCTAAGTCTGGTAAATCTGGACTAATTTTAAGATTAGGATTTTTAGGCCATTTATAGTTTCATCGTCTTGAAAAAACATTGGACCATACCACCATAAATTATGATTTCGAAATTCATTAGGCATTAACCCACGAGACACGCAGTCTGCAGGATTTAGTGAGGTTGGTACATGACACCAATTTTGAATTAATGACATTTCCTGAATTTGGGTAATCCTATTTGTCACAAATGATGCAAAGATTTAATTCGAAGTAATGGTATTTCTGAATCCGACCAAAGATATATTCGATCATTTCTCATCTCCATGCTTTTCAATACTTAAGATCATAGGTGCATATAGGCCCAACAGGTTAAACAATTGACAAATCTCAGATAATATGTTTCTTTTAGTGCAACTTGTCTCTAATGAAAACTAAGAAAAATTCATCTCGAACTCATCAGACGATGTGTTCCAAGATAAACCTAGAACTAATGAAACGTTTGGAGTATTCGAAGTAGCATCCGATGACGTAAGGATAGGGAATAGGTGGTTTGATAGCTTCTAATAATCGAACACGATTTTTTACAACATTTATGAAGTTATCAAAGCTTAGTAATTTGTTTGTGTCTAACCTGTATCTGATTGGTGTTCACCCTCGTCTGCTACTTTGGATTAAATCTTATTTATCTGATCGGATCCAGTCGGTAAAACTATCGGTAAAAAAGAGCTCTGAGAGAAGAGCCGCCATTTAGCAGGCGCAGAAGTCACTGTCGGCGACAATGGCTCTTCGGAGTAGATAACAACTTGTCTTCTTCGGGTTGATGCATTCTGTAAAACTCATCTTATTATTATTAATTATTATGTTCATCAGTGTTATCCATAATAAATCAATCACAAACATATTGACTTCATAAAATCCAAAACAGATTTATGCGAGATATTTAAAGAGCAGAAAATAATATGGATGAATCTTTGGAAGGTTTCCAAAAGTAAGGATAAAAAAATGGACTTTCATTGACAAAGTTTAAAAAGAGCGTTTTGGCGGGAAGTTTGAAAATGGAGAAATTTAGAAGCTTACTATTTTTATATTTTTTGTTAATTCTTGTTTAGTTACCTTTAAAACACTCATTATTGAGCCAATTTTCGCAACGATTAACCCAACTGTGGCTACAAGTAAAATTTGACTTGCATATTGCTTTAACGGTTTTATAAGTTTTTACTTATAAAATTGGTCCGGAGATTTGAAGGTGATTTCGTGAATTGAACCAGTTGAGCCAAAGCTTATCAATATCTTCGTGTTCTGGTTTTCTTATATTTTTGATTTTTATGGGATTGACTTGTTTTTTTGTAATTGAATAAAATTCTAGCTCATTAGATATGTCCCATTCAATTGCCTTATCAATGCAAGTCAGAAGTTAATTATTCAAAAACTCACGGGAGCAACTCAAATGGAAATGGAGCGGACACTGCAGTATATCATCAGTAAAAATAATCAAAAATCTGCTTGTATACTTTTGAGTACTACCAATGTTTCAGAATCAGTTTCGTTAATTCTTGGAATTTTATACGATTTTTTTCCATAAAATCAACGAACTTTCACTGATTATTCTCAGTCTGATAATTCACTTCTGAAATTTGTCAGATCCCAAATTAAAAACAAGATTCCGGCCTATATCGTTTTTAATTTTTTATTTTATTAGTTGCAATTTCACTCAAATACATCCGTACAGTGATGTTTCTTGCTACCAACTAATTCTATTTCTTTTTTTTCTGTATTTTTTATACACAGTCGGGATAAAGTTTATGATACCCAATAAAGTGTATGACATTATAACGAGTCCAAGTGTATAGACTTTAACATAATGGTGTACATCACTCGATCATAATATTCACATTTTGTGGAAACCAGTTCTGCATTTTAATATACTTACTGTTACGGTGGTATGGTTGGAAATTTTATTATTATTTTTTAAACCAACACTATTGCGTATATATACAATTGTTAATTTTTTTTTTCATAATAACCTGTTTTTTGGTGATGATAATATGCTTTTACACCTATCCCTCGCTTATCGAAATTAATTCGTTCACAAAAAGTTTGTTATAATTTCGTAAAACGAAATTTCATAAAATGAAATTCGAAAAGGTAAAATATATATGTAAAATAATTTCGTAAATCGAACTTTTATTACGCAAACCAAAATTTTGGTTTAATTTTGAAATTAATTAGCGTAATTTCGTTCAAATTAATTAGAGTTTTCGTTAAGCAAGGGATAGGTGTATTATATCTGCTCGATGTATTGTTATTATCGGATTTCAATTTTTCATACTAAAGCTAAATTTAAATGTAATTGTAATTGTTTTGTTATTTTGTTTACCTAATCGCATATAGTGATATATATTGCGTTTCGATTTGCGTATCTTTTTCGGTGGTGGTAGTATTAATATTGTGGTATTTTATTTTGTTCTCATGCGATTTATATGTATAGTGATTTAAATTTTGCGTACATACCGAAAGTTATTCATTTTTTTACTACATTTTTTTATGGTGACTTATAATTCGCTAGAACTACTGAGACACTCTTGTTAAATATATATAGAAAAAAAATTGTACGTATCTCAGTGCAGACTGCAGGCAATACTAGTATTAAATCATCGAATCATCGTTTCAAATCCATCTTGGGCATATCGAGTCGATAGCGATTCCGCAAACTCCACAGCGCACGGTAGCTGGCGGCTGTGGTGTGGTAGTGCCTTCGTTACTGGCACACCACACAACAGCTACCAGTGGCCGTCAGCTGGGGAGTTTGCGGAATCGTTTTCGGCTCGATACGCATTTAAGATGGTAAATTGGACGATGATAACGTTGTTTGTTATTGTGGGTATTCGTCCTGTCAGGATGTACTTTTTTGTTTTTTGTTTAATTAATTTATTCATATACTGTAATCATTAAAATAATTCACTTAACTTTTACTGGAAATTACTAAGGTTCCAACTTTATTTGACTATTTCGGGTGTGTAATTTTTAGACTTTTTTGAGTAATATTATAGATACTTAAATGTCGAACGTTTCCATCTGTGAGCAGTAATTGCCATCTCCTCAAATAATATAGCTCTACATGTAGCAGGTTTGTTTATGCTACATACAGTTATACTTTTATGCTATAAATTTGCATTTTTGACTGTCACGGTTTTATCGCCGTAGCCAATGAGCGCAATATTTCGATTTGTCTATTGCCCAAACACAGAAAAATATGAATGTGCACCAAATATGAAGAGCCACCCGGTTTGACTTTCATTTGTCCGCTGCACAAAATGTGAAATTATGTTTTGTTGTTGTATGAAGAGTGGATTTACAAAATAAAAATAATTTTAATATAAGTGACAGGGTAGTCAATAAGATTGATGATTTTGTTGCATAGCACAATTGCAATAATGTTGACGTAAGTAGATTACTGATTTGATCATTATATTGTCATATTATTATATTTTATATATTATATTTTTTTATGTATATATATATATATATATATATATATATATATATATATATATATATAAATATATAATATATATATATATATATATATATATATATATATATATATATATATATAAATATATAATATATATATATATATATATATATATATATATATATATATATATATATGTATATATATATATATATATATATATATATATATATATATATATTTATATATATATAATATTATATATATATATATATATATATATATATATATATTTATATATATATATATATATATATATATATATATATATATATATATATATATATATATATATATATATATATATGTATATATATATATATATATATATATATATATATATATATATATATATATATATATAATTTATATTTGAAAATTTGAAAATTTTTATAATTTCAAAATTTATAATTTCATATTTTTATGAAATTATATGTTATAAATTAATTGATATTTTTATAAATTTTTATATGTTATAAATTAATTGTAAATTTCAGGCAAAACCTAATCCAATTATTACAGCCTGTGGCTTGCGGAAATTATATTATTATAATATTATATTATCAATTAATTAATTTGTAATTTCAGATTAAAAATTAATTTAGTTTATTACAGCCTACGGCTAAGAGAAATTATTTAATTAATAGACTCTGTTTTTAGGGAACGATTGCAGATAACAGATGAATGGTGGTACACTGGATTTGCTGACAAGAGATTCTAGAATGCAGAGCTGTTCAGTAAAATTGTGATTGTCTTATGCTAATAGTAGTTCGAATATCGGCTACCGGGAAACCGGACCAATTCTGTCATTACTGACATATCTTTCCTTTTCCTATCCCAACAAAAATTTACTAACTATTGGCCGCCATGCGGTGTCTGTAATCGGGTCGATCTCAATAATTTAACTAATATCCTGCCTTATCCTTCCAAGTTTATGTAAAACGGTTGTACGGTGGGCCCGGCCAAATATCCGGGAGATCCTGGTTAGTCCTTGGTTGTACATTCTAAATCAATCAATCAATCAAAATATATTTGTTTCATATGCGAGTTTTCTGAATTTGAATATCATTATCATATCGATCGTAAAGAGTTTTCCATGCCACGCTTCATGATTTTCTGATGTGACAGGTAAATTTTCAATCAATTGATAAGCTTTGCCTGCGGTCGAATAAGTGATATCAAATATACAAATTTAACTGTAGCATCAATGTATGGTTTATTATGGATAAGATCTCTGAAGACGTCTTGAAATAATAGCCAATCATTTTCATATCCGCTAAAGAAAGGTAACTTAAGCTCAGGTAATTTAACTGTCACAGATGGAAAATTTTGATCGATCTTAGTATTATTTGTGGCAGACGAATCAAAGTGAATAACATCCTTTGCATGTAGTCTGCGTATGTTAGACTCTACTGCTTCTACCGTGGTAAGTGAAATAAGTTTATTTTTAAACTGAGTCAATTGACCCTTGAATGCACTCCGTTAGATAATCTAACGCTAGTTTCGGATTCGTCTCGGAATCAAAATCAGATATCGTGAAGGTGAATTCGACCGATTATATATATATATATATATATATATATATATATATATATATATATATATATATATATATATATATATATATATATATATAAAAATAAAATAATCACTTATTATGCCACCGATCACAATTGTAATATTGATTCAAAACTTAACTCGAAATTATAATATAATTTAACAATTTTTTGTAAAATTTAAATTCTAATAGAACTGGCACTTACAATAATATTTACTTTGTTAAATATGATATTTTGGTGATGTTCGTATATGTCACACTTTGCTTCAATATGTCAGATATGCGATGAATTGTTTGAAAATAAGATGAATTATATGCACATCGGCTCATGCCTTGA
Source organism: Tipula confusa (assembly GCA_963556175.1). Taxonomy (NCBI): domain Eukaryota; kingdom Metazoa; phylum Arthropoda; class Insecta; order Diptera; family Tipulidae; genus Tipula; species Tipula confusa. The sequence goes on from OY744477.1 coordinate 179,113,950, forward strand.
ACTCCCGAAGAATTGCTAAAATCGCATGGAGTATATCAAAATGGTGTATCTTTATATCGACGGTATTTTTTGCCAATCCAGCTCAAAGGACCAAATTTATGGAGATATTTTAAAATTAAATTGTGGATCTCTCATAAAGAAAATAAAAAATGTAACACACTTTATATTTTACTATATTAGATATATTATATATATTATATTATATATTATATATATTATATTTTACTATATATAATTTTTATTTATTTTTAAGATTTATAATTAATATAATTTTTGAGTAGCTATTAACGATTTGATATTGGTGAGATATAAACTCCACTATATACAAGGAGACCATACTCAATCTTTGAATTGAAAATTCCATAATATGCCTTTAGCAAAATATGTCGTGGACACATTGATCGGAGTAAATACAGCTTTCTTAATGAGTTAATGATATGTTTCTTAAAGTTCAATGTAGTAACGATCGTTATCCCAAGTATTTAAATTCATTGACAAATTGGAATTTAAAGCAATTAATATAGAATCACTAAAGCTATTACACTGTTTATCGTGGTAAAATACGTTAAAAAATTTTACCGCTCTTGGTCCTACATTAAAGCATGGCTCTAGATTTTTCACTTAATTTCATTTTATGATTTAAAAACCAAACACGCGCTATTGCAGCTTCAGTACTTAAGCCCTTCTTAAAGCCAAATTGACAGTTACTAAAAATTTGTTTACCATCGAAGTAAATTACTATACGACTTTTAATCAAATTTTCAAACACTTTTGAAAATATTGGTAATTCAGAAATTGGATGGTAGTTGGTTAATTTCAATCTATCATGTTTTTAAATAGAGGGGTGACATTAGCACATTTAAAAATATCAGAAAATTACACCATTAGATATACTTTGATTAAAAATATGAGCAAGCAGAAAGACTATGCTTGAAACAGTTTTAAAACGGTAGAGGATATTCGATCAGGCCTACTAGAGTTTTTGTTGTTTATTGATGCGACTGTATAAAATACTTCTTCAGGAGTAATTGCATGAAAATAAAATGAATCATTTTGCCATTTTGTAAAGCAATGAGATGTAGGTTGCTGTATTCTGTATCAAAACACATTGACTTGTAAAATGATGATTAAACACATTACATATATCTAGAGGGTTTGTAATGAAATTATCATTATTGTCTAATATAGAAGATATTATACCGGTTATGCTAAAATCCTCACCTACAAGTGAATTTACTAGCTTCCATTGCATTTTGAAGTCATTGGAGCAATTCTCAAAAAGGGTCATATAATAATTAGTTCGTTCAGCAAATATCATCATTTTGTACTTTTTGTTCATAATGTTAAAATGTTTTAATAGATTAGTATTTAACGGAAGTTTTCTAAGTTTCTTAGATAATTTATTTTTCAAATTCACCATTGACTGAAGCTTGAAATACATCCACGGTGCCATTTTATAGTTTTTTCCAATATTAGACTTTTGATATTTACTATCTTTTAGGCAACAATTGAAAGTATTCAAAACTTTATTAATCGAGATATTTACATCGGTTGCATCATCGCAGACCTGCGTCTGTAAAAGTTTATTACATTTATCAAAGTTGATGCGAGATATAGTTTGGCTGGCATTTCTAGTTTTATAGCTATTAGAATTTTTAAAAGTAAGTGTAAGCATAATTGGAATATGATCAGATACATAGATTAGCTAAATCACCCACAATTTTTAAATTTTTCGATCCAAACCTGTAAAATGCATGGGTCTATACATGACGAGCTACTATTTACTATTCGGGTAGGTAAATTTAACGTAATGCTGATCGCGATTATATATCATTCAAAATTGGAGTTCCTGATAATAAATTCAACCTGCTGTTGGACTGATCGTCGTGGCCTCCTGATGTATTAATCAAAGAATTTATAAATTATCGTCGGCAATCAACGAATCATACCTCGTTCGGCTCTAACGGTATAAGGTCTACATTTAATTCAAATTCAAACACTTTTTTAATCTATTATCAAAATGTTGGTGGTATGCGCACAACATCAACGCATTTTTCAATATTTCTATCATCGTCTTGTTACCCGTTTAACATCAAAATCGTTCAGCGCCTTCGATTCCAAATGTCAGCTAGATGTGGTTTTCACTGGTTTTGACAAGGCATTTGACTCACCTCAGTTTGAGCTACTTCTTGCCAAACTTGATAAATTTGGAGTGAGCATAGTATTTTTGGATTGGATTGGATCGTACCTGCGTGATCGGAAGCAGGTAGTTAAAATTAACGGGTTTACATCTAAGATAATTGAAGTTCATTTTGCTGTCTCTCAGGGATCTCACGTAGGTCCTGTGTTGTTTAATATATTCATTAATGAAATTGCTTCTCTGTTCCAGTACTTTGACTGTGAATTATATGCAGACGATTTGAAAATATCAAAAGCTGTTCCTAGTGAGCAACAATGTATTGTATAAATGGTCAATTGAGAATAGATTGAATTTAAATTTGGAAAATGCAAGATTATGAGCTTCTCCAAGAAAAAATCATTTTCAATATCTTATTGGTAATCACCAGATTTAAAGGGTTGTAACATTTAAAGATTTGGGTGTTGTCTTGGATCATCAATTGAATTTCCGTGACCATATTGATTTGATCGTGGCTAAGTCTATTTCTCTACTTGAGAATACACAATCAATTAAAACTTTGTATTGTTATATTGTTCGGTCTAATTTGGAATATGCGTCAATTGTTTGGAATCCTGCTTACAATATTCATATCAATATTCGGATTCAGAAGAAATTTATTATTTACTACCTTCATAAACTGAATTGGCCATTTGATCCGAACCTTCCAATGTGGCTGAATAAAAAGAATTTGCCATTCTTCGGCGAACGCTGTAGAATTCCCGATTTGGATTCACTACTTGTAAGACGTAGATGTGCTGCTACAACATTCATCGCTGATTTGCTGAATTGTTTTACTGACTTCCTGAACTACTTGCAAAGATTGATATTCATGTGCCCTGCAAACCTGTTTGCGTCAGGAATTTTATATATTTGCCGTCATTTAAATCTAATTACGCATATAACGCTCCGATCCCGGCTATGAAAATGAAAATTTTGATGTGTTTGATTTCAATATTTCCAAATGTACTTTTAAAAAGCTTGTCAAATCTAAATTGTAAATTATAATTGTAATCAAAAAAGGATTTTCATCCCGTTGATGTTGAATAAATAAATAGACAGTCAAACTGTCTAAGTTGAACACTCATTAAGTTTGAACAGAGACCAACTTCAAAAGGCGTCTATTTTTTAATTGCATTTATATAAGTTGACCATAAATCTTTAATTTTTGGGTGGTCAACTTATACAGGTTTTACTGTATATGCGTTGGTCTAGAATACAAAATGATTAAATTTCACTCTTTTTTAATAAGATACTCTCCAAAGTGGTTTACTTGATGCCGTTTCTTAAGATCTTTGTATCTACAGGTTTTGTTTTTATATAGAACCAAAGTTAGGCTTTCAAATAAATGGCTTACAAAATTACTTAATAGTGTCAAAATAGAGTCGATAAAAATTGCTATGATACGGTAGTCTAATAGAGATGATGGCTTTATAGTAAACCTCATCATTATGAAGTGTTAATGTCTATACTGTGTTACTATTACCATTATAATTATTTACTCAATTTTTTTTACTTTTACCAACATTAAATTTTAATTGTTGTATGCTTAAGCTTTTATCATTACTTGTAGTTTTTATTTTTAGAGATACAGAGGAAAATTATTTTATCTCGAAACAAAAAACAAAAAAAAATATATTTTATGTGGTTTAACACTATTTTGTGGTCCCGCATATACTATAGTAGTCGACAAGAAGTTAGTAAAAGTTAAATATTTTTTAATTTAAGTGTTGTTTGTGTTCTATATATATTATGTATCGTGTATAAAAAAAATTCACAAAGCATGTATCTATGTGTCCCACACATATTACATAAACTGATGAATATACAACATAAAAAGCTATTAATCAATTACGCATAAATCCGCAACAGTTCAATGACAAATTTCTATATAATATTCTATATGTAGTTATGTGATAAATGGGGTACTCGGTGTTGTATATAAAACTCGGTGTGTGCGGGCCCAAAATACATACATGTACAACATGTCGCTTGTCAAATAGTAAATTAATATTTAAGGTATGTACATCATAATTTTTTTTTTGCTGCTATCTAATATTTCATTTATGCCGTGTCTTCATTTTTTTGTGCTTTGTTGAAATTTATATATATATATATATATATATATATATATATATATATATATATATATATATATATATATATATATATATATATATATATATATACATTTTTATTTTCTATATTTTATTAACAAACCAAATTTATGTTTCTTTTTTTATGTTTTTAAATAAAATAAACTAAAATGAGAAAAAAAATTGTAATTTAATTTTATTTTATTCCATAAATCACGTCATTTATCACATTCAACGATTTGTTATGTATTATATATATATATATATATATATATATATATATATATATATATATATATATATATATATATATATATATATATATACAATTTTTATTTTTTTTGGTTCTCTGGTTCTGGTATTCCAGTCGACTCTCCTGAACTTTCCGGTATAAACATTTTTTTTTCTCTATTTTCATTAAACATTTGCTTGTTTTTTGTTGTTTTCCTCGATCCAATATGGTTTTGTCTGTTATATTGATTTTCATTTTATTGTGTGTAGTATATACCTTTTGGGTATCTGTAGGATTGTATCTATATAGATTTCTGCAGGTTTTTCCATTTTTCTTGAACGATTTCATCTTAAAATAAACTTTGAGAAACGAATCAAATCAAACATGCTGAACACGTACCATAAACACATATTCACCGAAAGGAACGAATATAATAAAAATGATGGTCTAACATCTGTGTCCTTTCCTTTATTTTCTTTTATTTATTTTCCTTACCTTTTACAGGGAAATAGAGATAAATAAATTTTATTTTTCTTGGTCTATGTGAGTTTTTTACGACCCGTGTGCGCGCTTGTCATATAACCACATTGTTAAATTGTTTTGAGTTTGTTCGGTCTTGGGCATATTAAAAACGATTTTATCCATATTTTTACTGCATATAATTTACGTATTCTGAACGCGAATTGTGGAAAAATAAAAAGAAAAAAATCGTAAACAAAATTTTCATGAATTATGCATTTAAATCAGGTATATGAGTAATAAATTTTTTATGTTATCCAACGATTGCAGTATGAAAAATCACTTATCAAAATGTTGCACATAAAAATTACGACAGATCAAAAATAAAAATATTGGCCAAACCATTTCAATTTTTTTCCACTACTATAGCAAATAGATTTATGATTTGGTTCCATTCGTTAAATTATCTTAGTTACTATCCCATTCCCTTTCAAGAAACATAATCAATCTTTAAATAAAAAAAAATGAAGTTTCCCCTGTATATAAGTTAATTAGAATTATGGCTGTTTGTAACACCCAAAATAATTGTAATTATTTTATAAACAACAAACAGACAAACATAACCACTAAATATAATATAACTAATTTAATTTTCATCTCGTATACTCTAATATATCTATTCTAGTTTATAATATAGTATATACAGTTGGGCTTGGCTTAACGTAGTACGATATATTTATTAGAATGGTGACAAAAAATCAGAAGTAATTGTAGGTCCCATTATTATTCATATAAATATACGATAGTAATTTACAAGTTTAAAACAAACACGCATAATAGTTCCACAGACCCTAAAATAGTTTTTGTAAAATGACATATATCGAAGTAAACTTTGCAACCCACAACTTAATTGCTATTATTATATATTAGGTATAATATTTGGTATAATTAGGTTTCAATAAGTCTAAAATATATTTTAATAGTGTGATAAAAGTTCTACGTTATACATATGTACCCTGTATAATATAAAGTTTTTTGTATTATCTTTATAAAAATTTTACCCACTTTATTATAAAATTTCAGCGTGCTATCTATTTATTTAGTTGGTGTGTGCGTGTATTTATACGCGGTGTCGTATCATATTTTATGCTTTGTGTTAAAAATAACAAATTTTTCTTGTTTGGATAAGATCAAATAATTTTAAAGATAAAATTTATTTCGAAATCTGTCAAACCTTACTTGTTAAGTTAGGTAAATGTAATTTTACATTTTTAAAGGATATCAATTTCGTATAATAATATAATATAAATACAAATGAACGTATCCAATTTTAAATCGAAAACCGAATAAAGTCATTTGTATCCCTTTCAAAATTATACACATGTTCAAATAAAATAAAAAATAATAAAAACATTATTTTCCTCAAAAATGCACTTGTGCCATATAAATTTTCACAATTTTTTTTTTTGTATTACCCACGTAATATAATGCATTTACAATACACTTTTTTACGTTTTAAATAAATAAATAAAAAATCTACTGTTTATAAATAAAATATAAATTACAACATAAAAATACATAAAATAAAAACCAAAATAAATATTCATGAATTTTAATTATAAATAATAAAAAAAAAAAAAATTCAATTTTAATTTAATGGACAAAATTAATCACCTGTGGTTGATATTTTACATTAAAAGTCATTAGTAAAAATTTTTTTTTTTCGTTCGCGATTTTTCCAACATCCATATATAATTTTGTCTAGTAGAGTAGATTTATACATTTTCCATACACTACATATATACTACAGTACAGCTTTTCCAGTTTTCCTGTAAAAAAAAAAAAACATAATATAATAATTTTTTATTTTGTTTTAATGCAAAATTTTAATTTTTTGTTTTTTAATTGAATTATATATTGTGTATACGACACAACACCAAACAAAACGCGCATCTATAGGGCCAGTCATTTCAAGTTTAATTTTTGTAATGGATTTTCAGGTTTTTATGTAGTAAAAATTTATAAATTATGACGTTTAATTGAAGTGACAGGTTTATTTAGTACACACAACGGTGTAATGGAAATGATTGATTTTAAAATATTTATATGCGGTTGCAGTATTTGTCTCAAAATTTCATAATTTTCTTAAATTATTATCGTTGTAAGTTTGTTGTATATTTTTTATTATTCAATTCAATTTATTATTAAAATGCTAATAAACCGTTAATAAAACCTAGGTTATTTAACCTACATGGTAGAATTTGGTTAATATGTAGTTAATTCAACGTTTAATTAACTGCCGAAACACTGGCATTTGCGTTGGTAATAAAAATAATTTAGTTAATGGTCAGTTGCATTGTGATGGTTAAACCACCGCATGAGGCGAACTTTGGTGAAACCTATTGGTTTAAATAAGATTAATATTTAACTGGATTATAGTTAAAACAAAGAGAGGTTTAAAACGAACCTTGGTTTAATTAATACCCAAATGTAACTTGGTAGATCAACATTTTTGGTTATTAACAAACTCTAGTTTAATTTAGACGGTTAAGGCTTACTTGTTATATAACAGTTATTGTACCAGTGAAATTTAAGGTTAGATACAGGAAATACTCCAACCTACATATAAATATATATATATATATATATATATATATATATATATATATATATATATATTTATATATATATATATATATATAAATATATATATATATATATATATATATATATATATATTTATATATATATATATATATATATATAAATAAATAAATATATATATATATATATATATATATATATATATATATATATATATATATATATATATATATATATATATATATATAAAGAGTGACTTTTTAACTATTTTCTTTTTGGCAACACTGATTTTGACAGGTCACGTATGTTTCGTGTTTTGTGTCACTGTCAAACATCTTCAGTTTGGTCTATAATTTAATAATGAATCGTCTTACAACGAACAACGCTTGCAAATCATTAAATTTTATTATGAAAATGCGTGCTCTGTTAAGAAAATTCATCGCGCGATTCTTCCATTTTATGGCCTTCTAATCGATCCATTGAAGTGGCTCTTCGGGCTATTGTGACTAAATTTCGCACGAAATTTACATTGTTGGACATTAAATCACCAACACGCTTACGTACAGTGCGAACTGAAGAAAATATCGCAGCTGTATCGGCCAGTGTTAGTGACGACCATTAATTATCGATTCCGCACCGTTCGCAGTAATTGGGCCTCTGTTACTCAACAACGTGGACAATTTTGCGGAAGGATTTAGGTGTGAAGCCTTACAAAATACAGCTGGTACAAGAATTGAAGTCGAACGACCTACCAAAACGCAGAATTTTTGGTGAATGGGTTCTTGAAACGTTGGCGGAAGATCCATTTTTTATCGAAAAATTGTGTTCAGCGACGAAGCTCATTTTTGGCTGAATGGTTTCGTAAATAAGCAGAATTGTCGATTTTGGAGTGAAGATCAGCCAGGAGCATTGCAAGAGCTACCAATGCATCCAGAAAGAGTTACTGTTTGGTGCGGATTATGGGCTGGTGGCATCATTGGACCGTACTTTAAAGATGATGCTAATTGCAACGTAACTGTGAATGGTGAGCGCTATACCGTGAGATGATATCTAACTTGTTTTGCCCAAAATGGAAGAGCTTGACTTGCATGACATGTGGTTTCAACAAGACGGTGCCACATGCCACACAGCACGCGAAACAATGAACCAATTGAGAGGCAAGTTCGGTGAACACGAACATTCCGGCGGGGTTGACTTCATTGAAACAACTTCATTTGTTGTAAACGTTGCCATTGTGATAATGTAGATTCCTTTAAATGTGTCAAATCCCTTTCTGGCATTAGTGTTAAAGAATGTCTAATTACAAAATGGCCTGGCGTTAATGCATCTAAATTATCGTTCGAAGAGACGATAATGGTCTCGAATTCATCATCCCTTCTATCTGAACTACAAGTGTTAGTAGTTCCTCATACGTGAGTATTGTATCCCCAATCACCCTTCTTAGATGATACTTCATGGCCTTGACTGCAGCTTCCCACACTCCACCAAAGCGTGGAGAAGCCGATGGAATAAAATGCCATTCTGTGCCTATTTCAGAGTAATACTGTTGTATTTCTAATGACATGAAACCATTGACTTCGATTACTAAGCTCCAGAATTTTTGCAGTTCGATTTGCAATCTAGGTCTTCCATCTTCTTGGTGGACTAAAGAGCCAGTCGAAAACTATTTTAAATCGGTCCAATTGAACATATTTGGCGTAATTGTGGGTGCTAGTGAGATCTTTATTGCATTCATTAACCTTGTAAGCAAAATTGCACCATTTAACTCTAATCTTGGAACACTTACAGTTTTTATTGGGGCTACCTTAGTCTTTGCGCCGACAATATTAATTTTATAATGGTCAGCAATCTTTACTCTACTGTATACCACGGTTCTATATGCATTTTCCGAGGCATCCGAAAACCCGTGAAGTTCAAACCCCATTTGTGAACTAAGGCTTAACCGACGACTAATCCTGATTTCTTCCAGCATTTTCATTTCCATACGAATTTTTACCCAATTATCTTGTACATTTGTTTGTCATCCCATTCTAGTTTCTCTAGCCATAACTGTTGAAATAGTATTTTTACTGCTTTAGGGGTAGGGTACAGCTAGCCCATTGGGTCAAACAGTCAGTCTCGATTCTTCTGATAGGAGCGTCCGTTTGGTATGGATAGAGCAGACATCAAGTGAAACCTTAAACTGGAAATGATCCAAACCGAGATTAAATTGGAGTCCCAAAACTTAACTGTCGTATCATCCTTTTCCTGGATACTACGGTCTGATATTTCTTTAATGTTTTCTAAAAGTGACCTTAGCAGTTCAGCATCATTCGAAGTTCATTTTCTTAAAGGAAATCTTTCTCGTGCTAACAATGCAATAAGTTGATTTACCACTACTTTGGCTAATTCTTTATCATCTACGCTGGACATTAATCATCCATGTAAAAATCCTTGGAAATGATTTCTGCTGTCTCCGGATATTGATCTTTATAGTCTTTGGCCAATTGGTGTAACGTTTGCGTTGCTAAAAACGGCGATGATGATGTTCCATTCGTCACTGTTCGAAGTCGGTATGTTTTAATTTCATCAGTAGACTATCATTAACGACTTCCCGTTTGATGTCACAGCTGAACCATCAAGTACGACTCGTGTCTTTGTTGTCGTACTTGGCTGTTTAAATAAAGCATGATGCGGTAAATAAAACTTCTGATGTTTTAAGTGTATCCTCAGCCATATGGCCGAGTTCTTTATACTCCTTTAGAAACCCCTTATATGCTTTATTTAGTTCCTCATTTTTCCGGAGTTTGTTCTATTTTTTCAATAGATTTAAGTCGTTTTACCGCCATTCCTCTTGACTGGCCTAGTTTAAACTCCTCACGGAATGGTAGACTAACTATATATCTATCATTGGCTGCTCTAGCTACTGTCCTGTTATAGTAGTCAATGCAGGTTTTTTCTTCTTGTGTTAAAGCCATACCTTCATGAATCTCCTCGATCTCCCAAAACCGTCGTAAACTGCCATCAACATTTACTAATAGAATCGTATGACATGCATTGTCTTCTCTTTTCCACCAGGAACAATCGAACCGAACCTAGTATTTTATGCTATGACCTTGGAATCATTTCTAATTTGAGACTAGTATACATCATGTTGGTTGAATAACACTTGGCTTCGCTAGTAGCGTATTGTGCCGCTTATTACAATCAGAACATCTTGTTTTGGATCTGCATTGGTATGCTTGATGTTTAGTACTGAGACAATTAAAACAGATTACATTTGCCTTAACCAACTGCCTACGATCTGTAATTTTGATTTATAAAATGCTGACAACTATATAATTTGTGTTCCACTTCTAAATTACATGCAATAAATTTAATTGTTGTGTCACTATGTAACACCTTTACTGCATTTCTACCGAAAGTCCTTGGTTTGGATTTTACTTTGACTCCTTGGAGTGAATCCATACGAATGATCAGAAAATCCAAATACTCTTGAAACTTAGAGCCCCTGAAGTATATCAACCAAGGGTCCCGTTGTTTTGCCTCTGGTTCAATCGCTTTAAGCTTTAATTCATCGGATAGACTAACCCTGTTTGAGACATAGTCAGATATCTGGCCATTTATTCCTTTAGGTGAGATAGAAAGTATTTTGATATTCGGCTTACAAATAACCATCGTTGTAGAGCTATACGGCTAGTATTTCCTGTGAAAATGATTATGGGCTCACTTTTATTTTAGGTCACGATTTTTGTATTAGATATGAACGGTTCAACTGCGAAGTATCTTTATATGCTCTTGGTACTCCTGATGATTTTTGATCCGTGCCTCCTAATGTAGTTGTTTGTGGCAAATCCTCTTCAACTTCGTAGAAGGATTCGTATGCTCGTAATAGCAAAATGTTATTTTTTGGTGTATTTAATGACATTGACTATTGTCGAAAATACGTAGCATTCACTGCTAAATACCAGATACTTATGTTTTATGTGTATATATATAGACCAACGTTTAAAACTTACACGCGGATTGTAAATCATTCACCCTTGCCGTACAAACATAATTTCCCCGTATTGATTTCTTTATTTATATATGGGGGTTTTAAGAAAACAAACATTTACAAAATAAAAAAAAAATCGTTTGGCTATTATATATACTCTGTACATAACCCTTATCAAATTTCTGCCTCAATGATTCAATTTGATTTCTGGTTTTTCGTCTTATAACGATATTATACGAAAAAACTCTTGTGTTCCCGTTTAACCCTATACCATTTTCCGAAATGTCAAAAAAATGTCATTTTCACTTAATATTTTATATTTGTGTAGTGATCAGGTAAACACATAATATTTGGTATTTGATGTTTAATCGCGTAAAATGAGATACTAAAAAAAAAAATTGTTATTGAAACGCACCCCAGAATACTCAACCACGAGTTTACCTTTTCAAAGGAAAAACATTTTTACGGAAACTAATTACATGAATATAGTACACGAATAATGAACGAATGAATGATTATTAGATTAAACTAAAATGACAGCCTAAGGCAATAATCCATCATGATAATTTATTACAATTTTTAGTTTGTTGTTGTTGTAGACAAGAGATGGGAAAAGTGAAATACGATACGAATGGAATTTTTTTTTAAAGAAAATTGATTTTTTTTTTATGACAAATAAGAAGGTATTTAAATATATAAATTCTTATTAATTTAAATCTAAATGGATAGAATAGTATATAGAATTATAGAAAAGTAGAAAATAGTTTTTGTTTGATTAATTAGTAAAGTCTTAAGTAAAATTGATGGAAAATACACCGTTTTTACTTGTGTATATAAACAAATTTTATTCCATCAATCAATTGAAAAGGATTTGTAGATTAATTTAGTGTTCCATTTACCGGAAAATAAATTTCCCTATAGCGAAGCAAATTCTATATTAAAACTGTTTAATAATCAGTTTTACATTTCTTTAAATAGCGAACGATTGTCGATATGATATTTCAATGATGCTGAGTTACAATAAACTTTTCGTTAATAAACTACATTGAAAATCACTTTATTGGCGCCTATTTTCAATAATTATCATATACAAAAATCGATACGCCTTCTAATGCTAATGTTCTGAAGAATTGTTAAATTTATCACATTTAACTTCTAAGTTATTATTATATATATATACACACAATAAGCGCTGTGTGAGTACTACATATATACGTTTTCGTCATGAGTAGGTATGAAAAACTATATATATTAGTGTGCTGAGACAACAAAGTTAAGTCTTATCTTATTAAAAGGCAGCAACAAAATACATAAATTATATATTGAACATTTGATTGAATCTCTCACTCCCAATAGAGATATCATTTGTATAATGTCAAAAACTATATACATATTATATAGATTCGATTGGCAAAAAAAAAAGTTTTTCCTGCTTTGTTGATGTTTTCCCTTCGCAAAAATTGTTCAATTCATATAAGTTTAGTCTTTACTCTATAAATATATATGTGTATATATATTTATACATGTTAACATCGAAAAAGGAAAATTAAAATCGAAGGAAATCGGAATTGGAACTAACAAAGTTTATCAAAAGTTTGTTTTCGATTTATATCATCGAAAAGAAACTACATAAATTATCGTTTGATAAATAGATTTAAGCAATTATTACGGTTGTGGAAAATATTATTTATCCATCTCTATTAGTTAAACTTAATTTAAGATATAACATGGTGAGATAACAATTTCAGCCGCACCCACCATCATAGAGGTTTTTGAAGGTTTACCAAATGTATTGGCCAGCTCTTTTCAGACCATTCGAACAATTATTAGAACACACTAAAATTCTAAAACTTTTTACATATATTTATAAATATGTCAACAAAAAAAATTGTTATTCTTCTGTCACTATCAATACACACTATTATGTTATTCTAGTTAATTGTAACACGTCAACTTCATTTAGGCATAACGAATATTTAAAATTCTGTCATCGTAAATATGATTGTGTCACGGTAATAAAAATAAAAGAAAAAATAAATAATTCTTTGAATTTTCACGTTCATAAAACTAAAACGAAATAAAATAAAAAATCATTTTCTTAAAAATAATAAAACATTTTTTTTAAACAAATAAAATATTTGTTAGATTTTCCGAGAGAAAATTAAATCTAATTATTCCCGGCAAGTGATGAAAATCGTTAAAGTATGCAAATAATTCAAAACGATCTAATTCAATTTATGCGATACATATTTTTCACATTATACATATATGTATGCATATAGTAAACGATTCCATTCATAAACCTCAAAAAAATGTTTCATTAAAAGATGAAAAACTAAATTAGTGATAAGTAATAATAAAAAGAAAAATTATTTTCTCAGATAGAAAATATAATTTATAGTTATGATTGTTGCATTTAATTAAAAAAAAAAAAAAAACTTAAGTGGAAGTAGTAAATTTATTTTTCCGTAGAGAACGTAAAGTATAAATATTTTCTTTTGATTTTCTTGATTGCGTATTTTTCTTTACGTAAAAGACCGAAATAAATTATTTAGTAATTATTATTTGTGCGCTAACTGCTAATAACTAACTAAACACACATTTAATTTATTATTACAAATGAGTGTGACAACTTTTTTAACATCTTAAATATATCTTGACGGAAAACTATTAAACCAATTTTTTGTTATTTTCTTCGTAATGACATTTATTATGTTATATAGGCTCGTGTGATCTTCAAGAGTTTTTCTTTTTAACTTTGTTGGCCAAAATAATCATAAATAGTGATATTTTAATATTTGTTAGCGAATTAAATTTATCAAAATAATAGGTCAATCTAGGATTAATAAGGGAAAATTCTTCTTACACGCACATATTGAAAATAACATTCAATTATTTTGTACGAATTATCTACATATTTAATTTTGGTCACCATTCGCCTCACGACCAAACAGAAGACTGAAAAATATTTATCAAAAAATATTAGATTTACAACAACATATACATCTACAATGACCGATACAAGTTTTCATTTACCTGTAATCACTTTATAACGTGTACAAGTGTATAGACATTTAATACACTCAGCTATTGGGATGGTATGGTTAGAAATTTTATTATTATTTTCTAAACTAACACTATTGCATGTATATACAATTGTTGATATTTTTATTTTTTTTATTTTTCATAATAACCTGTTTTTTAGTGATGATAATATGCTTTTACACCTATCCCTCGCTTAACGAAATTAATTCGTTCACGAAAAGTTCGTAAATTAAAATTTCGTAAAACGAAATTTCGTAAAATGAAATTGAAAAATGTGAAATATGTGTGTAAAAAAATTTCGTAAATCGAAATTTTATTCCGTAAACCAAAATTTTGGTTTATTTTTCAAATTAATTACCGAAATTTCGTTCAAATTAATTAGAGTTTTCGTTAAGCGAGGGATGGGTGTATTATATCTGTTTGGTGTATCTTTATTATCGGATTTCAATTTTTCATACTAAAGCCAAATTTAAATGTAATTGTAATTATTTAAGTTCATCTACAATTATTTTTGTTTTGTTATTTTGTTTACCTAATCGCATGTAGTGTTATATATTGCGTTTCGATTTGCATCTTTTTCGGTGGTAGTAGTATTAATATTGTAGTATTTTATTTTGTATTCATGCGATTTATATGTATAGTGATTTAAATTTTGCGTACATACCAAAAGTTATTCATATTTTTATTACATTTTTTTATGGTGACTTATAATTCGCTAGAACTACTAATGCACTCTGTTAAATATATATAGAAAAAAAATTGTTCATATCTCAGTGCAGACTGCAGGCAATACTATAGTACAAATCATCGAATCATCGTTTCAAATCCATCTTGGGCATATCGAGTCGATAGCGATTCCGCAAACTCTACAGCTTGCGGGCCACTGGCAGCTGTTGTGTGTGTTGCCAGTCATTACTGGCGACACACACAACAGCTGCCAGTGGCCCTGGGCTGTGGAGTTTGCGGAATCGTTTTCGGCTCGATACGCATTTAAGATGGTATATTGGACGATGATCGTTGTTTGCTACTTGGGTATAGCCCTGTCAGGATGCATTTTTTACTTTTTAATTAAATTTATTCAGATACATATAAGCTTTAAAATAATTCACTTATTTTTCACTTATTTTTGCTGGAAATTCGCTTAACAAGGATAACGAATGTTGAATTTGTGATAAGGTTAATAATGACATAGTGATCAGTGGTGTGCCTTTTATCAAAAACATTTGCTATCCTAGATGGTCCTACTATTGTGAATGAAATTATTTTGATTAATCATAGCTCACGTAAATCACAAAAACCCACGATTGTAGTAAAATTTATTAACTGGCATGCCAAGTTCCGCTTGTAAACTTATATTGGTCAACGTCACGTATTTTTTGTAATGATGTGGTAAATCTTTACAAAAAATATGTAGTTATATCTAGGAAGGGTCAGATATTTGTAGTCTTATTAAATCATACTGCACTAATCTGTTGATCAATTGAATAATGAAATAGCTGAAAGCCAGTGCAAAAATCAAGCTCAGCATCATAAATTATCAAACTCTGATACGGTCTGTAATAGTATCGAGAATACGTTTGTTTCAATAACACAACCTGGATTACAAAACTCATCGACTTTTATTACTGAAACTTGGTTTAAACCTTGGATGTCATCAAATTCAGTTTATATTCCTGGTTTTGCTCTTATTAGAAATGATCGCTCGACTCATGCTGGTGGCGTTGCAATGTACATTCGTGAGGATTTGAAATGGAAGGTTCTCGATAGTTCTACTAATGGTCCTTCTTAAATTTTTTTTTATTTTATTGAATTTTGAATTTTAATCCATCCAACCATTTTTTAAATAAATAAGTTTTAGCAATATTTATTGGTTGATGTTCCCTACTATAAATTCTTTTAGTTTTCCTTTTATTTAAAAAAAAATAATTTTTCTTGATGTAATTTTCTTTTTGTAATAATTTTGTTTTTATCATAACTTACTAATTTAGTTTTCCTAAAAGCAGAATATATATATATATATATATATATATATATATATATATATATATATATATATATATATATATATATATATATAGTTTTCCTAAAAGCAGAATATATATATATATATATATATATATATATATATATATATATATATATATATATATATTTAAAGTTTACTGGGTTTCTTTGGCGTTAAACGGCCTACAGTGGTATTCTTGGCGTAACACTCTCCTATGTATGTTGAGAAGTTCATCGCTCGACTTACCATCAGTATTTCGTTGAACGTCAAGTATTGCTAGTTTAACTGCAGGTCGTTCAAATATTCCAGTAAAAGTTTGCACTATAGCCTTCCTCACAACACCATCTTTGCCCGGAAATATTTCTAATATTTTTCCTTTCGGCCAGTTACCTCTTGGGCTATTTTCATCTACTATAATTACAATATCACCTTTTTCAATTTATTTGATTGCATCGTACCATTTTGTTTGTCTAGTTAAACTGGGTAGATATTCCAATATCCAACGTTTTCAAAATGAATCGGCATACTTTTGTGATATCCAATGCTTTTTTAATACTTTGTCTACATTATTAAACTCCTACTGGTTTAGAACCGCTAGATGTTCCTAGTAGGAAATGGTTTGGTGTTATGGCCTCATTATATTCATCATCTATTGAAATGTTAGTAAGTGGACGTGAATTTATTATGTTTTCCACTTCCACTAACATGCTATAAAGTAATTCATCAGTGGGATTTCTTGTTGGCATAATCATATATAATGTATTTTTAATGGAACGCACAAGACATTCCCAACATCCGCACATGTGTGGTGAAGCAGGAGGATTAAACATCCATGTTGTCATTGTTGAAGTAAATTTCTCAGTCTTGTTTGCAGATTTTACTTTTTTTCATTTCGTCCGAATATTATTCCATTTGTATTTGCTTATATAAACAATTTTCCGCAAAAATATATTCCTGTTGGGTGATTAAACCATATCTCTTTTCTTTCAGTGTTCGTTTACTTCTAACGTTATCAATGAATCGTAGAACAAAAACTATCGATCTTACTAATCTCTTCCAATTTGAATATCTTTCAAATTTGATAAACGTTTCGTTACCAATAATTATATGTGTATTTAGCTTGATTTCTTCTTCTACTACTGTTTTACAGAAATCTGACGTTTCTTTCGGCCAATGACTTTCATCATATTTTAAAAAATTCTGGCCCTTGAAACCATATACTTTGTGATGTTAATATCAGCTATATTTTGGTTGGTCGATATCCAATGCCATTCTTGATTATTGGTAAGTTCTAATATTTCTCCTACTCTAAATGCTAGAAATTGTTTATATTTACGAGTGTTTGAATTTAACCATTGTAATACCGTCTTAGACTCTGACCAGAATATTTTGTTAGTTATTTTGGTTGAATGGCCTTCTAGTATGCATTTAGCTAATCTACTACCAAAGACCGCTTCCAATTCTAATCTTGGTATAGACATCGGCTTTAGTGGTGCTACACGGGTCTTGGCACCATAACTAATGAACATTTTACATTATTATTCACAACAGTTTTGAAATATGCCACATAAGCCTTCTCACTTGCGTCAACAAAAATATGTAGTTGTATCTTTTCATTTTGTAATATATAGTTTCTTGGAATTTTTAATTTTTCTACTTCTGGAAGTACCTTAATCCACTGTAACCATTCTTTAAATTGTTTATTGGTTATTTTGTCATCCCAGTTAGTTTGTGATCGCCATATATCTTGCAATAATAAGAGATAAACCATAAAGTGCGCTATCAATCCTAGCCGATCGAACACTGACATTAATGTTCTCAATACTTCTCTCTTAGTTGGTTTACAAATTCCTGACAAAATAGTTTTATTTGTTTTGTTGTATTTTAATGAATATGTAAATTGGTCATCATTCCTATTCCACCACATTCCTAAGACTTTGTCAATGCTTTATTGTGTAGCAATATTTAAATTTTTTTCAACTGATTCTCTTGCATCTCCAATATTATTCATTACGTAAGTCGAGTTTGAAAGCCATTTTCCCATTTCAAATCCAGCTTTATTGTGGACGTATTTGACGTTATTTGCTAGCTGTAAAGCTTCATATTCATCATCGACGCTGTATAATATATCATCGACGTAATGATTATTTTTAATAAGATTACACGCTTTTGGAAATTGTAATACAAACTCATCAGCGTTTTTATTTTTTACATTTTGTGCACAACTAGGGGAGCAACTGCATGATCATCAGCTTTTATTTTCACTTGCTGGAACATTTCAGTTATATCACCACAAATGGCGATTCTTCTTTCTCGAAATTGGAATAAAACGTTTATTAGAGAACTCATTTCATCTGGGCCTTTCAATAACAGACTGTTAAGCGAAACTCCATTTGACTTTGCTGCTGCGTCCCATACCTCTCTAATTTTTCCAGGTTTACTTTTGTTTAATACAGGAAACACGAGTAAATACCGAATTCTTTCATTACTTGTTTGTAATTCTTTAGACGTTATTTCCGGATATAATTTTTATTCTTGTAATGTTCAATTTGATTGTTTAGATTTTTTGCCAATGCCGGGTCACGTTTCATTTTGTTTTCTAAACATAGAAAACGATGTTTGTCTATTTCAAAACTGTTTGGTAATTTAAAACTGTCATACTTCCATAGTAAGCCTGACTCATATCCATTATTAATTTTTAATTTTTAAATTTTAAAAATTTAATTTTTCTTGATGTAATTTTCTTTTTGTAATAATTTTGTTATCATAACTTACTAATTTAGTTTTCCTAAAAGCAGAATATATATATATATATATATATATATATATATATATATATATATATATATATATATATATATATATATATATATATATATATATATATATATTAAGTTTACTGGGTTTACTGGGTACCTATCGATCAACCCACTCAATTTTGACGATTTTCATGGCAGTGCATCATTAATTGATATGTTTATTGTTTCAGATGTATCAATGATCCAAAAGTTCGTGCAACTTAATTTATCAATTTTTGATCATGATTTTATTTACTTGTTCCTGTTGCAGTTTCTTTATTCAGTTATCGATCCTATATAAAGATGTGAGCTATGACGCCTTTTGCACTGATTGTTTAAATTTAAATTGGGGATTATTATAGTGCTTTAGTGGACGACAAGGTTATCTTTGTTTTTTGTTTGATACTCACGTTCCGTTAAAGAAATTTGTCAAAAGTAAACGTACAACTCTAATCTGGTTTAATAAGAGTATACAACTTGCAATTGCAAATCGAGAAACTATGTACAGAGTATGGCGTGGGAATAAGTCTGAAGTTAGTCGTAATAATTTTCTGCAATCTCGACGTGCTGTTAAAAAATTAATTTGTATCGCCAAAAGTAGCTATATATATATATAGACAACTTGACCCTAAACTAGCATCACGGAAATTATGGAGGAATGTTCGTAATCTTGGTCTCTCGAAAGATGTGCCACCCACTCCCAAATTCTTGGCTAGTGAGTTTAAAAGTTGTTTCGTAAATTTCGATTCATTTCATGCTACGACACTTTCATCATAAATAGTTCCGCA
Source organism: Tipula confusa (assembly GCA_963556175.1). NCBI lineage: Eukaryota > Metazoa > Arthropoda > Insecta > Diptera > Tipulidae > Tipula > Tipula confusa. The sequence continues at coordinate 179,134,129 of OY744477.1, forward strand.
GACGTAAATCATTATTTTAATTTTGAATTGGTTGATGAAGGTACAGTTCAGTTGGCAGTTAGATGTGCTAAATCAAACGCTATTGGAGATGATGGTATCCCACTCCAATTTATAAAATTAATTTTGCCACATAATCAATGTTTGCATCCGCGATTCCGTTTTTCCCTTCCAACGGAAAATTTCAAAAGTGATTCCAATCCCAAAAGTCCCAGTGCCAAGACTATTAGTGATATGAGACAAATTAGCGTACTTCCGGTTTTATCTAAAGTTCTCGAAATCATCAACCAAGCCGTTGACATGATTCGCATTTATCTTACTGGGCACTCAATATGTCAAGTTTAATGATGATTTTTCATGTCCCCTTGAAAGTATGCATGGTGTGCCCCAGGGTTCCGTACTAGGACCGTTATTATTTTTGATGTTTATTAACGACGTATTAAAGATTATTTCTCATTGTAAATATCACTTATATGCCGATGACCTTTAAGTTTATTTAAGTAGTATACCGACTTCAGTTAATCGTATAACTTCATAAATTAATGAGGATCTACAAAGTATTAGCAATTGGGGTCGATCCAACAGTCTTTGTTTAAATTCATCAAAATCAAAAGTTCTTAAAATTTATAGAGGTAACGTTGTTAAATCTCCGCATTGAAATAAATAATGACATAATTGCTTATGTTAGGAATGCACAAAACCTAGGTTTCATTATTACATCATATTTTGAGTGTGATAAACAAGTAAATCGTATTTGTGGCAATATATATGCCGGTTAAAAAAATTATTTAAATTTAGTTCTTCTACTCCCTTTAAAACTAAAAAGATACAGGCACATTCGTTACTTATTAGTTAGGTAATATATTCCGACCTTGTCCTTGGCAATTTGGATTATGGTTCCAAAAGAAGACTGCAAGTTGCTTTTAATTCTTTTAACACCCTACTCTAAATCTTTGTTGGGTTGTACGCTCGTCAATTATTTAAAATAAAGGCAATGTATTTTTCTTTTTAAAGTAATTCAGGGTAATTGTCCTTATTATCTTAGAGATGAAATAAAAATTGCACAGTCTATTGATTATTCCTACCTAGGCACAGTACACCATTCCGTGTGTTTCTTCGTAAACGGAGCTCAAACTTGGAATAGTATGCCATTTCACTTAAAACAAATTTCACATCTTTATTACTTTTGTTCTTGTTAACTCTGGTACTAGTAGAACACACAATCATCTTCCCATATTTATTTATTTTTTCTTTATTATTTTATTTCATTTTTTATTTTTTAACTTGTTATTTTTTAGAGTTAGTTTTAGTTTTAGTTTTAGTTTAAAGAATTTTTGAGTTCTATTTTGTATTCTTTGTACACATATTTATGGGCTGTGATAGCCTGGTGGACCAATAAATAAATATAATAATAATACTAATAAAATCAACTCTTTTCAACCATAAACATGTTTCATTGCTTTAAATTATAAATTTAATTAAAAGTCGAAAAAAATTTTTTTATTTGAACACCTTGTTAAAAGATCGACGATTTAAATTAAAAATTAAAATAAGAGTTATTTTCGATATAAAATAAACAAATTTTTCCTAAACCAAACCAAATATAAAAGCCGTAAAAATAAAAATTTTCTATTTAATTCGTAAACATGATTGAAAATTTCAAAATTTATTAGAATCGCTTATACACACAAAAACACACACAGACATATGTATATAATTTAATGTTGATAGAATATGTCAACATAATCGCGGCTACACCATTCGATATATTTTTACTTCTTCAAAATTATTGTTTTGTTGTAACGTATCGGGTAACTCGTATTTGTGTACATTATATATAGATCACCATATCAACATGGTTCATAACAAAAAAAAAACGATTATTGATTGACCGCGCTAAAAAAATGTTTTATGACGGCCAGTTAAAAAATTAACATCACTGTGACAAAATATAACGTTTTACGTTATATTATATATGTAACAATCTTCTTTGGTGGGCTCCATTTAAACTTTTATCCCATAAAATCTGTCAAATCCATTAATCAAATTTAAAATATTACAAACCAAAACAAAAAATCTAGGAAAATAGAAAATTTAAGTGTCTAAAACATATCTAAATCCACCACACACCATATCGTCTCGTGTCTACATGTGAAAAAAATAATTTGCATATGTGAACTCTCTCGCAGAAAAATGGAAAATTGCACAAAACTAACATTAATATTTGTCACACGGATTTTCTTTTTTATTTTCGTCTTGAGGTAAATCGTAGAAAATCTTTGTGGATTTAAGTTTATATATGACAAGGAGATCCTTAAATCTAATTTCAACTAAAAGGAAAGGCAAATTTGTAAACGATTTATGTATAATGCGATGTGTGGTGTAGATTTCGACATTTTAATTTCTATATTATGTTTGCTTGCATCATCATCTCATAATGTACCTCTATTTCCAATATATACATAATATCCGTATCTAGATGACATAATTTTTTTCGTTGCCTACATAAATAAACTTTTATTATACACAAACAGACTCATATAATAACAATAATCATAATGGATTAATAATTAAACGGAAAACCGAAATAATTCTAAAAATAAATTTTCATGACATATACACACGCTTAATAAATTAACTCAATTTGCCCCGATAATAAAAATAAATTTTACCTGTTACTGTCAAAAATCTATAGAAAAATAATATTACTTTCTATGCGAGTCTATACGAGCATATATACATAAAATTTTCTTCTTCGCACTTTTCGTTTTCTTTTAGTGGAAATCTAACAATTTTCACTTTTGTTTATTTATTTAAAAAAAAAAAAAAAACAAAAAAAATTCATTTAATTTTCTCGATTATTATAACAGGTGCTATTTAATCTAAACATTTAAAAAAAAAAAAATCATGTCTGTCTGTAGATGGTATTTGAGTTGACAGGTTTTTTACGTTTGGTCTAGCTATTTGTTCGGTTCGTGTGTCTATTTATTTTTAAAAATATATATTTTTTTTTCATATTCAAAATTTTTTTGTGTTTATTTATCTTTTATTGAAAATTAATTTTTCCATTATAAAAAGAGTGTTTTGTCTGTAAGGCGAAGACAAACTAGTACGGGATCGCATAAATAATGTCGATCTTTTATAATTTGCTAACGTAAGTGAATTATATTTTTGAAATTATTTCGTCTAAGAAATGTTAACATTTTTTCACCTTTTGTCTGAATAACTCCACTATATAATGACTCAATCCGCTCTCATCGGAAATATCATAAAAATTTCTTTATGTTTCTATAAATCCAAATTAATGTTTATTTAATCATCGTGTTTGAAATACCATCGTGTATCGTTGAATCACAAACAAAAGATTAAAAATAGACACCACATTTAATACCTCTTTACACACTACATTACAAACTTTAATTACAAAATCTGTATACACAACACCTTTAAGATTTTCAACAAAAAAAAAATCTTTGTAATTAAAATACCCGTCTTTTGTTTTGTGTATATATATATATATATATATATATATATATATATATATATATATATATATATATATATATATATATATATATATATATATATATATATATATATTCATAATAGAAACGCACTGATTTCTCAAACCGAATAATGAAAATAAAATGTCTAGACGTGAAAAAAAATCTCAATTTAGACAAAAATAGAATTTTCATGAAAATTTCCAAAAATGATCTTCTTGATCCATCAGAATACATAAAAACACATGTCTTCGTTAGTCATCCATTAAATGATCATCTGAAAAAATATATAAGATTCTTTGTACACACATCTTACCTAGAAAATTATAAATTATAATTTTTTTTATTAGTTTTGTCACTATTTTAAGAATTTAATGTTATTGGGATTTTAGTAAGTATTTCTAAAATTTATGATTGAATAAATTTTCGCGTATTTAGGTCAGGTATACTATATAAAATTAGCTCATTTACAACATATTTGTCTATATACCAACAATTATTTACCTTTACAACTATATAGTGTGCGTGCTTATGATTTATATAACCACTTAAACTGATGGATGTAAATTCCAGATATTTTTGTATGTGTATCTGTCCAAGAACAAAAAAAAAATCCAATCATAAATTGCAAATCCAAAATAAAGTTGCATAAAATTATCTAGAGATAGAGGTGAATACAATTTTCATTTAAAATATTTTTTTTTTTATACACATTCAGATTTTTCATTTTATATTTTTTTATATGCGATATGGGATTTAGGGAATATTAGATTGACCACTCAAAAATATTTGGCCAGAGTAACAAACAAAAAATGATATATAAAATATAATTTATATATACTATACTGTTTGTAGCTCTATATGTAGATGTATATGGAAATCTAATTCAAATAAAACTTCAAAATCATTGCACTTCAGAGAGAGGAAAATATGAACTTTTTTTTTAATGATTTTTGATCTATATTATCGGTGGAAAATTGGAAAATTATTGTATCTATCGAAAGTCTATATTATATTCAACAGCAAATTTGCAATCGCTAATTTCAAATATTCAGCTCCAAATTTTAACTCTGACTACTAAGCTTCAAACCACTCAAACACAATCTGAACTGGTGTTGTGGTATTATGTGCGCGTTCTTCAAGGTAGACCACAAATACAAATTACTTCAAAGTCGTCGACTTTTAATTTATCACATTCGTGAATATCAATATTCAGGTTTTTGTAGAACACTCCGTCATTTTAAGAGATTTTCTCATAACTAGCAAACTTTCTTACGAAAATTTTTCTTTTTTATATATTTTTTTGTTTGTTTTTCCGGCTTACTTTTTATACCACCTAATTTTTATTTTTAAAGAAAATACATGTTGTTAATTCCGAAAAATAAATTAAAAAATTTGGACTGATGAGATGAAACGCCACAATACTCCCCCGCAGTGGAAACGAAAAATTTTAAGATTTAAGTCTAAAAACGGCAAGGTGGTTTTGCTCACACGATCCGCTCTAGTGACAGTAGGTTTTGAAGAAGAACTAAAATATGGTGTTAAATCGAAAGTAACTTTTTTTGAAATTGGTTTCGAATTAGAGTTTGCCTTTTCTATTGAAATAGCTAATTTTGATTATTCCACTGATTCTCGAGATAACAGGGTTTAAGTCTATCGATCGACTAATAACCAAATGTGGGCCGATTTAAGGTGGTTGTAAATCTTTGCTAATGAATTCAAAGCTTTGCTAATGAAATTTTTTTCAGACCAATGTTTGGATGCTGGTGACGGCCTAATTTCACGAAGTCAGATTGTGGAATTTTGCTTACATCATTATCGAAAAATTGACCACAGAAACTCGTAAAGAAGGTCCGAATACTAATTCAGCTGAAGTGGCTTGTAGCTCCTCGCTATAAGTAGTCCTTAGGCCAAGCATAATTGACGAAATAATTCTAGTCCAATCTGTGCGATTATGACACATAATGGCAGATTTGATGATACGGTGCCATCGTTCGATCATGCCATTACATTTTGGGTTATAAGCAGTTGTTCTTTTTCTCTCGAACCCAAGTAATTTAGAAATTCTGAGAAAAGTTGGGACTCTAATTGTCCTCCCTGGTCTGCTTGCGCATCTGCAATTGCCGAGTAATCAATACTTTCCGGTAAAAAAAATTAATCACTACGAGACAATGCATCTGCTACAACATTATCAACACCAGAAATATGTTGCATATCAGTGGTGAACTGGCTGATAAAATTCAGATGTCTAAACTGGCGAGGTGATGCTTTTTCTAAATTTTAATTGAATGCGAAAACTCAATTATCAATTAACAATGTAAAATTTCGACCTTCCAAAATATACCGAAAATGTTTGATGCTGGAATATGCTGCGAGTAGCTCTCTATCGTATGCACTATAACGTTGTTGTGTATCAGTGAGACGCATAGAGAAGAAACTAAGTGGTTGCCAAGAATTTAAAATTAGTTATTGTACCACTGCACCAATTGCTGTGTCTGAGGCATCAACCATAATTGACAAACGAGCAGATGAAGATGGGTGTGCCAGACAAGTTGCATTGGATAATTAAGATTTACAATTTTCGAAAGCTTGTATTGAAGATTCTGTCCATGTAATTGGAATTTTGCTATTTTTTTGTAACCTTTTAGAAAATCGTTTAATGAAATTTGATAGAAAGCTGCGTGGGGAAAAAACCGACGGTAAACATTTATCATGCCTAAAAATCGTTTTAATTGTTTTACTGTATGCGGATGTTCAAAATTAGTGATTACATTGACTCGATCTTGTGTTGTAAGGATACTGTGAGCATTTACGTTGTGTCCTAAAAAGTTAACTTGGGTATTGGCGAAAATTTTGAGGTGAATTAAATGTTCCTCGAACGATTTTGATGCAATTAAAATGTCATCCAAATAGATGAAACAGAATGATAAACGGAATAGAACAGAATGCATCAATCTTTGAAATGAATGGGTTGCATTGCGGAGGCCAAAAGTCATTTTATAGAATTCAAATAATCCGAAAGGTGTTGAAATGGCTGTTTTACGTATATCTGAAGGATTAATAGGAATTTGATGATACGCTCTAATTAAATCCAAAGGAGAGACAATTTTGCACCCATCCAATTGATACGAAGAGTCCTGGAGGTATGGAATTGAATACCGATCAGGTACTGTGACGTTATTTAAGGCTCTGTAATCCCCACAGGCTCGCAAAGTTCCATCTTTTTTCTTAACGAGATGTAATGGACTTGACCACGCACTGTAACTGGGTCTACAGACTCCTTGTGTCATCATTTTTTGACATTCAATTTTAGCGTCCTCCAATTTATCTGGTGGCAATCTACGCGTTTGGGGGAATCAAGCCAATTGTGTCTTTCGTAATTTCGATGAACTTTGAAATTTGTAATCTCTGGGGCCAAATTGGATTTATTAATGTTGGATAAAGAATAAAGTTCTAATTTTGAAATAGACCCGACCGAAAATAGAGAGGTTAACGGATCAATTATCCTCTGTCTCTGCACATCGACCAAGAGTCCGGTTTTTTTTAGAAAATCTGCACCAATTATAGCAAAAGTGACAATCTGCACCAATTATCCCAAAAGGATTTACCCGAGTTCCATTAGCCGCGAATAAACTGAATTTTGAATCGATCACTAAATTATTATACCAATTTTGCGCTACAACAGAAACATCAGCTCCGGTATCAATTAAAAACTTGCGTTTTGTACAAATGTCCCTGATTACAAGACAACTCGAACCTGCTTCATCACTGTTAGTCATCTCTTTATGATGAGCATTTAGTTTTTTGTATTTACCGATTTTTGCAGAACTCAACGTGCCTTTTGCAAAACGATACACATTTTAACGCCTTGTCTCCGAATCGCTGATGGTAACACATTTCTGTATCAAAATTTCTACTATTTGATTGCGACCTATTTCTTGAATATTGCGAATCTGAACGATTAGAAGAACGGGAATGAGAATTTGTTTTCAAAACAGCTGAAATTTCAGAGAATTTTGTTTTCAACTGTAAAAATTTTCATTTAAATCCGGTTCCGAAAACGATGACGAATGATTTGTTGTAGAAGAAACGGAAACAGGATTGACATTTTTTTTTGTCTTGTCGAACCCGCAAGTGCCTTGAGCATTTCTTATAGGTGGTATTTGAACTATAGGTCGATACAATTTTCTGGTTGCTTTCCATAGCGAGTAAACTTTATCTATTTCTGGGCCTAGCCCGCTTAAGTAGTTGTCGAAGTAATCCTAATTGAAGCTTTTGATTAGCCTAGTGACTTTGTTACTTATTCGATTGAAAGTTGTCTCGTCAGCAAGATTTCTGATGAGAGGCCATATTCTCCTTGCCTTCATTTTTTCCTTGATTTGTTCCCTGATTTCAGCCGGGTATTTGACTTAAATCTCCGCTTTGTTCTTTAATTCTGGTGTAGCTAGACTGGCAGCCATACGAGTGTATTCAAATTGTTTGTTTGTTGTTCCAATGCCTTATTAGCTCTTCCAATTTTTCTGTGAAGAGATCCCAATCCGTGGATCTGTTAGTAAGGTTTTGCTATTTTTTTTCTTGATGACTATAGCGCTTACTGACAACAGTACAGGACTGTGGTCAGATGTTAAGTCGTTAATTCCTTCGACTCCAGTGTAACTGGATGAAATACCTTTTATAATGAATTAAATAGATCTGGTATTTTTCCTGCATCCGTTGGCCAATACGTTAGCCCCACTGGAGATAAGTATTCGCATTTGTTTTCATGAATGGCATTGAATAAAGCATTTCCTTTCCCAGGAGAAATAAGCCTGGAACCCCAAGCTGTGTGTTTTATATTATAGTCCCCTCCAATAATAAATCTTAGACCGAATCTATTGAAGACGATATTAAATTGTAACTTCGTTGGTGTATGTCGTGGAGGACAGTATGCTGCCGCAATATTTAGATCTGCTCCTTTATATTGGATTGAGATAACCGTTGCTTGCATGTAGCTTTCACGGATATCCTCTTGTTGATTATGTTTGATATTATTTTTAATCAGTACTACTGAACGACCTCTGGCTCTTTCACTAGGATGGGTTATCCAGTAGGAATTAAATCCCTTTATTCTGATAAAGCTTTTGTTAGATAAGTGCGTTTCTGAAGTCAGTGCAGTATCTTTCCAGTTCTTGGACTTGTTGGTTACAATGCGTAGGAACGAGTTAATCATTTGTGTATATGCTGACTTTTTTTGCTTGGCGGGAAAATTACTTCAGTTTTGCCACCCTTTCTGCTAAGTGACTAAGTGTCTGTTGAATTTGACTAAGGATTTTAATAATTTCAAAGTTTTCAGACTCGTTATTAACTTCTATGTTTTTGTTATTTTGGTTTGATTCATCGGCAGGTAATTTGGTGATATGCGCATAGGATAATCTAACTGTGGATGGTGTGATTGTTGTTTATAGGTTAACATCTTTGGTTTGTACTCGCTATACTACGCTTATTTAATTATTCTGTTGGCTTTTAATTTTGTTCTGATATACATGATATACACAGCATCCTTTATAATTTGCAGTATGTCCTAGTTGTTGACAAAGAGCACATGAAGGCCCGATCTCTGGTTGTTTATTACATTTTGTCGTGTGATGATTCTCAGCACATTTAACGCATTTGGTTTGACGATAGCAAAAACTCTTGGTATGTCCAAGTGGTTGACAATTCGTACATTGTGGAATATCCCTTTGTCTTGTTAGGTGACTCAATTTTAACTATACAGTACTCAAGTTTCTTTATGTTGTATACTTCTTTATTGTTGTCTTTTTGTTTTAAGTCGATGTAAAATAATGGAAAGTGTTTTCGGTCTGTCACACCATTAGTTGTGACCATTTTGTATATGTTGGTAGCACCTGCGACATCATGCCCCATTTTTCTAAGTCTGCTTTTGGTTACTGAGTTCTTTTTTTAATTCTGTAATTTTTTGACCTTTCTGTACTCATTTTCATTTTGAAAGGTAATTTTAATATCACTATTAGAAAGCGCCGCAAAATTAGTTGATTCACTAGTGGTTTTTATAATTTATTGTCGAAAAAGTTCGAAATTATTGATATTGCTCACGAAAATGGGTGGGGCAGTGGTATTTTTGGGTTTTTCTGTTCAATGTTATCGTTCACACTTTGTGTAATATTTGGTTCTGATAATTTTAATAAATTTATTCAACAGCTCCTCACTGTCTATAATATTTATTGGTGCCCTCGGAATTTGTTCTGATAGTGAAGTTACTTTTTCATTGAAGGCTGCATTTTTTTAACTATTTTTTTGTTTGGTGATCTGATTGTAAAAGAGCTCCTTCGGAATGAAAATTGTACCTCGTAACTCTTTGAATGTTAGTAGAATTTTGTAGCAATGTTTGGTCACCCCTATAATCCATGGGACCGACCTCCGAAGGTGGATTTTCCTGAACATCAGGCCTGCCACCTGTTTTGGTATTAAAATACACCCAAGACACCCATTATCATGTATATAATGAAAACAATTAGGTCCGTTTAACCAATATTCAGAATACTTGACACCTTAACGCATTTCGCCATTTTAAAATATTAAACTCATAAAAATAATTAGTATGAGTATCGTCTGGTTTACCTTCGCTAAGTTACACACAATATAAGGAAAACTTAAAAAAAAAAAACACTTTAGACATTACAACACGAAATAATTTGGAAACAGACTATACTAATAAAAATTAACAAAATAATCCTTTTTTTTTTTGTCGTATATCCCTCACCATAGTTAACCACATACACCGCCCGTTATATTTGTATACCTCATGGAAAACTTATTTTAATTTTGCTTCTTTTTATAAATAAGTCGGGAAATTGTTGTTTCTTTGTTATATATATAAGTATCTGTAGATTATTTTTACTCAATTCCTTTACATAAACATGAACATGATCTAATTAAATTTTAGTTGAATTACAATTTTTAAATTGTTACGAGTCGATGGGGATGGAAGGAATACGACTCGTACTCGTATATAGACAAAATATAATTCAAAAATAATTGTTTTATTTTAAGAAGTCATAAGAATAATGAACCAACAATTATATTATCGTGACGTTTAAATGTACGTGGATTATATATAATAAAAACATAAAAATGTATGGAACGTACCTATGTGGTGTAATTTCGAGAAACGAGACATTTTTGATTTTCTGGAACACTACCTTTCATAGTTTTTTTTTTTTAAGATTCGCCTCATGTTTAGTTGGCTTGCATAAATTGTAAACTTATTTGACCGTAAAAAGAAAATTCCATGAATCAAAAAAAGAAAAATAAAGAAAAATCCCTCCGTCTTTCTGGCGTCGATATAAACCTAAAAATAAAAACTTTTCATTTTCTCTTACGTTTTTATTTTTTATTTTTTATTATTTCAACTACAACAGAATATCGTTCCGGTCGCAAATGAATATATGTACCATCGTGTCATGTATGATGATGTATGCTATTATAGATTTTTTTTCCGTGCCCAAAACGGTGTGCTATTGGGATTTGTTAGTCCAGGAGCCTCTCCACCTTCGTAATAAAGGCGATAATGCTGCCTGTAGAGGCCAATCTACATTTCTACGGGGTCAAATACCTCTCTTCAAAATGAAGTCACCTCAGTGTGCACAGAGCAACACACTCACATAGTATGTACTCCGCAGTTTCTACCTCTCCTAAACAGAGCCGGCACTCCGTCTCTGTGGACAGGTTCATTTTGTTCAAATGATATCTCAGGTTGCAGTGACCTGAAAGAAAACTCACTAGCTTCCTAATATTTCCTTTACTTGAATTGACCGCCAAGTCCTTGTGATGAAATGGTCTGATCAAAGATTTGGCCTGTCTAAGGCCGGGAATACAGTTCCCATAGCGCAAGCACTGTATTTTTTTCCATTTACTAATGGCTCAATTGGCTCAGGGCCAATTGGTGTAGCTGATGAGCCTGCCCGCACAAGTTCGTCGGGTATATCTCATTTCCAATGATACCCCTGTGACCAGGTACCCTCCACAACCTAACTTTGTGATGACAAGAGAGAGATTGTAGCAGTGTATAATAGCTTTTGACCGACTTTGAATCCAAGCAGTTGAAAACCAATTATGCTCGGCTATCGGAGAAAATGTGGATGGAGGCGCCCTTAAGAACTTTAATCATAATAGTTGAGACGAAGGTTTCGATGGCGTGAATTTCGGCTAGAAAAACACTGGGATAAGTTCCCAGCGATTTCGATATTTTGTTGTTTGGCCCAAAGACACCAATGCCTACTCCACTATCCATTTTTGATCCATCCGTGAACCAGATTAGGCTGCTGGGTTCCATAAGAGGTCCACCAGTAATCCCAAACGGTTCTATCAAGGACTGTTACCCCGAAATTCCTGCCAAAGCAGAGTTCCTTGGGCATTACGTCCGGGACTCTAAAGAACATATCCAAGTCAGAGAGTTCAATCAAAATGTTCAGATGACCCATATGATCATCATGACTATATTGATTCACCAGCTGTAATCTAGCTGCACAAGTAGCAGCTAATTTTTTAACGTAAATATGAAGTGCAGTGAGTCCGATGAGGGTTTCCATTGCCGCCGTAGGACAGGTGCTCATAGCACCTGTGATTCCGAGACATAGCACCTGTGATTCCGCTAGAATCTCTAAAATGAGGTAAGCTTTGTCATAATAACTTTTTGCTCTACCTTCGGCCACTAAACTATGGACCCATAGGTTACAATTCACTATCATGATATACATCCAGTAAATCATTTTTGAGCTGAGGCCCCAAGTCCTGCCGAACATACGCCTACAGACCCACAAGGCTCTGCCCGCGCGTTCGGTAGTTGATTTAATATGAGAGTTCCAATTCAGTTTCTTATCTAGGCCAACATCCAGATATTTCACTTCATTAGAGTATCTGATAGTAATATCATTTAGACTAATTGAACTTAAGTTCAATTTACGTCTTTTGGTAAATGGTACCAGGACTGCCTTGTTAGGGTTTATCGAAAGGCCCTCTTTAGTGCACAAATTTGAAATAACAAGCAAGGCCTGTTGCATGCTGTCAGACATCGTACATTCATGCCCACCAGAGATTATGATAACCAAATCGTCCGAATAACCAATGGCGTCATAATCGTGTAGATGTAGCTCATCAAGTAACTCGTCGATCACGAGTGATCACAGCAAAGGTGGCAGGACACCGCCTTGTGGGCATTCCTTTACTGCCGTAACCATGACTAATCCATTACCTAATTTCGATGTAATTACGCGCCACACAGCTGCTTCTGTAAAAAGATAGGAGCACATCATTTAACAAACAAGCTGCAGTTTCTAGGTCACTAATTGAACTCAAATATGTTGGCAGCATGTCTGCTTTGATGAATAAAATATCCCTGTAGGTGTTCCAGTCTGTAAAACAAGCGATACGACGCCCTGCCGTCTGTATGATCACTCCCGGTATATCGAACCTGATGTGCATGTGGTCCGACAATGAAGCTTCATTCGATACATGCCTGTCTACCCTGGACAGTCCTTTGTATGGTCACCCTATTTGTTTTTACCGGTGTCAAATTAGGAGTCACGAAGAGATCCAATGATCGGTCTCCCGACGAAGAGGGAGCGGGAACAGAATGCTCTACAGCGCTAGTGCTCTGAGCTGCCCCCTCGTCGTGTGTAACTCCTTCTGAAGCTGATAAAAAATTTTCATTGGAAAATTTTTCTGGAGCTGACTCCAGTAGTTTGAATGGTGGAGGGGGGATCACTGTTTAAAATGTGTCTAATGCGAGTGCTCCAGTTGTCGTCCGTTCTAAAATCTTGCATGAATTTGCCGCGAGACCACTGTTCTGCGCGGCCATGGTGGCGAGAATTTTCTCGCTCGACAAACTAAGGCTTTGTGAGGCTATTATAGATTACAAGTAAATTTAATAATGTTAATATGTATGATTTTATGGTGATTTTATACATTTTTCTTGTTAGTGACATCTATGGGTGATTTGGTAAAGAATTCATAGCCAACCAAATGAAAAGTAGCTAAATAGAGGATTGGAAAATATTAAGCTCAAAATTAAAAATTGCGAAAATCATCCCGAATTTCGAACAAATAACTGGAAATAATTCAGAAATCCCATCTAATTCGGAAGTAAGAGCAAAACTATTTCTATCTATGTCGCTGAAATGGCTACCATTACACGAAAAAAAGTTTGGACATCTTTTTTTCTGGTACTTCTAATTAGAAATATTGTCGCACTAACTTTCGTGTTTTGTTTTCATAAAGCTGATTTTCCGTTTGCTAGGTCAAATTTATAAAATAGATTTTCCTCAAATAATAGCGGTTTTGTTCAGAAGCTTTAGTTTTTCTTGTTGTTTTGAGAATTAAACATTTTTATTTCTTCAAAAATTTTTTTTTACATTCATAACGAATATTCTTAGCCTACATTTTTTCATCTAATAATTTGACTACTCGTATTTAAACTACTGTTATCTTAACCCATTGTACATATATATATATATAAATATATATATATATATATATATATATATATATATATATATATATATATATATATATATATATATATATATATATATATATATATATATATATATATATATATATATATATATATATATATAACTTATAAAAAATGATCGGATACAGAAACTCTTTGCAAGAGCAATGTCCCCTTATAATAAAATTGTAAATGTTATAGGCCTTTTTTATAACTGTCTTTAGCCTACACTAATAAATGCAATATATTTTGTAAATATTAAAGACGAAGTTAAGAAAAAAAAACATTACATGTGCATTCATTCTAATATCTAAACTTTTTCTAATTTCAGTAAAACCTTCCAGACTATGAAAATAAAAAAAAAATCCGTCTCAAAATTATCCGAGAATTGTTCTCCCCTGAACAAGTGGCAACGCGCTTTAATATTCGAAAGAAAACAATAGAATCCGGTTTTACACAAATTTTACTGTACCGTTATGCCAATGTAAAATAGCCAGACATAAAAAAAATTTCATTCCAAATTCATTATTGTGTTAAACTTGGACCAAATAGTAATAAAGTGCGTCGTTAAATTATAATATTTGTGGTGTGCCGTGTCGTGTGACCAATATATATATACATGTGTTTATATATATATATATATATATATATATATATATATATATATATATATATTATATAAATATATATATATATATATATATATATATATATATATATATATATATTATATAAATATATATATATATATATATATATATATATATATATATATATATATATATATATATATATATATTATATAAATATATATATATATATATATATATATATATATATATATATATATATATATATATATATATATATATATATATATATATATAATAATAATAATAATAATAGTGTATAGTGTATAATAGTATATATAAATAGTGCGGGTTAAAATATGAGTGAAGTGAGTATTTTTTTATAAGCCTAGTGAAATAATAAGTAGTGAAATTAAAAATCAAAGTGTTGCAAAGCTAAGAACTGAGATATGTGATGTGCTTTTATTAAAATTCTTCTATAGCGGTTATCATAACAAAAAAAAAATTATCTCAACACGGTACAATTTCACAATTTTAATTACCAAGGCCGCTGTGCACCGAACAAAACAAGTCATAAAATAGGTATGTCCTTAATATTTTAATTTTATTTGAATATAGAAATTGTTATTGACGTTAACCGTTTTGATACGTAGATGAATATATTGTTAGGCCATATGATAATTTTAGGTACTTGTTACAACTGTTAAATGCAGTTAATCATTCAAAATATAGTGTATCAGGTGATCTTAATTCTTTACCAAATATATTCAAATTTAGGCTTTAATGCTAGCCATTTGGGGTTCAATCCATAGTTCATAAATGTCAACCACAGCTTGTAGGTTACATATTTTAACACAAAATGTATCAAATTAAAAATAAAATTTTAACTCTACTTATGATAATTATTTGATTAGGGCATAATTTTCATTTCTTGATTGAATTATTTTTGATGAATTTGTCGGACTTGTATATTCTAGCTTTCAAAGGTGTCATGCACCTAATTGGGTTTAAAATTTTAGGTGAATCTTTTAACAGATCTTCGATTGATATAATATGCTTAGGCAGCATGCTAGATGTGGCTCAATAGAATCTGTTTATCGGGAAATCTTGCTAGTAACTATTATATAGTAGTGAGTTATATACCACAAGTCTTCGGTTCTGCATGCGATATATTGTAGGCAATATATTGCTTACAATATATCCCATGAATAGGCATCAATCAAGATTTTCATTAAGCTTTTCCATGAAAATAGAAATTTTGATGTTACCAAGTATTACGAGGTTGCTGCCTGAACTATATTCCGATAGCCTATCTGATAATCATATTACGTCCGATTATGTTCTAAATAAAATTTAATAAATCAGATTGTAAAAGTAAATCAAAGAAAACCAAGTGCCTGACAAACAGAACTTTAATGGATTATAAGGGAAAACATCAAACAATAAAACATCAAGTATATATTTACAGTCCATGGTTATCTTGATGAAGATCAATGAAGAGAATTAAATAAGAGAAGCTGTGAGAGGAATACAGTATACGATTTCTATTCTATGCAACAAAATGAACCATCACTAAGTACATCATAGCAGAGCACTTTAGTGGGATTCATCCAACTAGAGCGATGGTTGTCTGTAGCTATAGAATTTGCAATGTAATATTGGGAGTGTATTAGAGATAAAAAAAACAACAAAAACTCCATTTCTCATAACGCAGTCGTCAAAAAAACGGTACCACAAAAAATCGAAGAGGAGTGTTTGAGCAGCTAAGACGAGCAATAATAGCAGTTATTATTTCAAGATATGATGTCAGTTCTATTTCGAGAAAAATACTAAATAGCATATCGAGTGGACGAAAAACAAATGAACAAATAAATCAAAGTGCATCCAATTGATCAAAAAATACTAGGAAATGGAATATAGAAAATCCCCCGATGATTTACTACCATATATAGCCTTTATGTCGTTGCGTCAGCTACTGTCTGATGATTACGAGTATAATAGTAAGAAGCAGTTATAACGAATATGATATATTCGGATGAATGAAAAGCATTCGATCTCCGGAAGCATTATTGCATAATAAAAATGTTGTACGCTCCTTTGCTACTTTAAAACCACCTATAGATTTCTGAGTTTTATATACGTACGTCCGGGTTGGCAGTCGTTTCCCGAAAAGCCCGGTTTCATCTGCGTTTAATACCTGTTCGGGTGTGTAACCACCTTCTATAATTTTTGCCAGTTTTGGACGATAATCTTCTGCAACTTTAATGTCAGCAGAAGCAATTTCTCCTTTGGTTTTCAATTTATGAAATCCATGTCGGTTTAAGAATTTAGAAAACCATTCTCCGCTGGCCGAAAATTTATTTTTTCTCTGTTGTGCAGATGACGAAGTTGATGGTTCTTGGTGCATAATTTTATTATAAATACGAATTCGATTTGTATTTCGAAGCAAATGAAATCGAGGATGCTACCAAAAAACGAGTGATTTTTCTAACGCTATGTGGGGGAAACATATTCGAGCTACTAGAAACCCTGACAGCACCCCAAAAAGTGAGTGAAATAGTGTACAAAGACATTATTAAATGTCTTACTAACCATTTTTCTCCTACATCGTCGGAAATCGCGGCCTCGTTTAAATTTTTCAAACGGGAACAAATGCCAGATGAGAATATCGCAGATTATATCGCCGAATTACGACAATTAGCCAAGGAATGCAATTTTCCAACCGGAAGTCTCGACCGCATGTTACGTGATCGATTAGTGTGTGGCCAAAATTCGGTTTTGCAACAGCAGTTTCTAACAGAGAAGACCTTGAGTTTGCAGAAAGTTTGTGATAACGCGGTTGCTGCCGAAGCTGCGATCGTCAACGCTCATCAACAGTCCGGCCAAATACAATTTATTCGAAAAGCACGTTATTTGTGACTGCAGGAAACAAAACTAATATCTTGGGTCTCGACTAGTTTAAACCACTAGGAATCTCCATCCAAGGGGTGCATTCAATTCGACCGCCGAATTTTTCTGACTTTTTAGAGAAATACCAACATTTGATCTCCGCAAAGCTTGGAGAATTTCGTGGTACTCCAATTTCATTGAAGTTGGATCCAACAGTCGTACCAAAGCGTTTGCCTTCTCGACGGATTCCGCTCGCTTTTCGCAAACCTATCGAAGAGGAGCTGCAGAAGAGATCAAACCAGCGAATTTTTAGAATCTGTGAACTATACAGCGAATGGGCGACACCGTTCGTCCCGGTGATCAAATCTGACGGAATAGTTCAGATTTGTGGAGATTATTAGTTAACCGTCAACAAGGCGCTTTCACCACATGCATTTTTGGTTCCGCCAGTAACTCAGTTACTGTCTATGATGCCCAGAGGATCGATATTTGCCAAGCTGGATTTAGCCTAAGCCTACCAGCAGCTCACCGTTGGTGATGACACTGCTATGGTCCAAACCATCGCGACTCACAGGGGCTTTTAAAGTTAAACGCCTCCAATTTGGAATATCCACGGCACCTTTCAAAATTTTATAGAACATTTACTTCGTCCCATTTCAGGGTGTCACTCCACATTTTGACGACGTCATTGTCATCGCCTCTTTTGACAATGAACTTCATTAAACATTGAACCAGATCTTTCAGCGATTTAATGAAGTGGGCATCGGTCTTCGGAAGGATAAATGCGTGATCGGATGTGAAATTGATTTCCTCGGATATCGCATCGATGCCAATGGTCTTCGTCCCATCGAAGACAAAATCGAAGCTATTCGAAATTTACCGCCGCCGACGGATAAAGTCCAACTTTAAGCCATCCTTGGACTAGTGAATTTTTATCACGCTTTTGTAAAAGGAAAAGCTACCATCGCAGAACCGCTGCATCAACTACTGCACGACAATACTAAATGGTCGTGGTCCACTGCCCAGCAGAGAAGTTCCGATGAGCTGAAGTCTGCACTGTCGACAGACAAAGTTCTCATGCCTTACAATGAGAAACTTCCATTGCTATTGGTCTATGATGCCTATCCATACGGCATCGGGCTGGTTCTGTCACATAAAATTAATTTTAATGAACGGCCGATTGCGTTTTATTCTAGGACACTCACAGCCACTGAACGCCGATATGCCCAAATTGACAAAGAGGCTCTGTCAATTATCGCAGGCATCAAGAAGTTCCATGACTTCATATATGGGCGTGATTTTACGATTGTGACAAACCACAAACCACTTCT
Organism: Tipula confusa; assembly: GCA_963556175.1. Taxonomy (NCBI): domain Eukaryota; kingdom Metazoa; phylum Arthropoda; class Insecta; order Diptera; family Tipulidae; genus Tipula; species Tipula confusa. Next base: position 179,152,949 of record OY744477.1, read on the forward strand.
CGGATTGTTCCGACCTACCGAACCGACGCCGCAAATTCTGTCTCCAAGAATGATGCGATGGAGCATTTTTATGAATGCTTACAACTATAGCCTTATCAACCGCCCAGGAAAGGAGAACGGCAGCGCAGGTGGACTTAGCCGTCTGCCCAATACGATGGGCAAAGCATCGCCGAAGAAGAGGAAGTAATGTTGATTAAATCGCTCGGGCAAACAGTTGTTCTAGCTGAGGACATCGCAAATTCAACGAAGAAAGACCCAGTTCTTTCACGAGTTCTTTCATTGTGCATGAGAGGATGGCCTTAGAAGTTGGAGGACCAATATAAACCATTTTGGATTCGACACAAAGAATTGAGTTGCTTCAAGGATTGTCTTCTCTGGGGCTAGCGAACGATTATTCCTTCGTGTTATCGTCAGTTAGTCAGTTAGTTTTAGTTTACTGAAGTGCTTAAAAGTAAAAATTAGGTAAGGACACTGAACATCTATCAAACATCTTCGAACGGGATGCAGAAGTTGTTATATTATCAAACGAATTGATAGCCATTCTTATTTTAACCCCACATATACATAACCACATAATATTCTAAATTTTACATACGTGAACATAAATACAAAAATTGTTTCGATTTGATTTTTATTCGACTATATATAAAAGTGTATATTCCAATTTACATTTTCATCTCCCTGAAACTGAAAAATTTATCTTTTGTCGTTCCTTATTCAGTCGTATGTGTGTGGTGTGAAGTAAAATAAAAAAAAATCAACATACATTGAATATAGTTCAGTAATATTCTATTAAATTTAACTCTATACTGTACCCAACAAGGGGTTAATAAAAAAAAATAAAAATAATATATATATATATATATATATATATATATATATATATATATATATATATATATATATATATATATAAAAGTTGAATAAAATAAAAATGAAAATTCTCTTGGGAAACCTGTTGACTTCTCAATATATAAGAAAAATATTTATAGAGTTATCTTGATAGACAGTACAGTTTATATAGTAGATTCTCGTACGAAAAAACCGCAGTTCCCTTATAATAAGTACAAGAATAAAAAATTTAAGATACTTTATATTCAAATATGGTTTGCATGAAAAGGTGGAAAAATGAAAATCACGATGGAAATGATAAAAAATGACTGTATTATTATTATTTAAAAAAAATTATTCGTTCTGGTCAGGTTTATGAAATAAAATCGAATTGAATCACCTGTGGCCATGCTATATAAGAAGAAAAAACACAAACAAAGGGATTCAAAATTTGTTGGTAAATCTTAACACTATAGGTTCTATAAGTACCGCTATTGGTTTTGTTAGAGGAATTTGTTACTATTTATTGTGGCAACGGAAATTTAAGAATATTGGTGGATTTAAGATTTTGGACTGTATAAGATTATTATACAAATTTTACACATTTCGACATATTTAAAATTTACGTCAACACAAGTAACTAATCGATTTTAAATTAACAAACTGATTATTTAAAAATAATAATACTAAACATTTAGTCTGCCTCGTACAACAGACATAAAAGATACACACACGCACCACACAAACGTCTAACACTAAACATATTCATCACCTGTACAAAAAAAAAATGTGACAGTCATTCGCGCAGAATACACATATATTAATGTAAAAGCAATTAAAATAGTTTAGATGCCAGTTTAATTTTAAAACGTGTTAAAATAAAAAAAAAATAATTTTTTGTCTCAAAACTTGTGAAACTAATTTGACAAATAGTTGTTGGCTCGTAATATTATAATATATTATTAAAAAATGATATTTTATTGCGACGAGCGAGCAAATCGCATAAATATCGCTTTGCGGTGGGTATATATGTACAATGTACATGCATGCCTCGTATATTATATTATGATTAAGAAATTTATGTTTAAAAAGATGTTTAATTGTAATTTGGCGTGTTAATTTTCGTATAATTTTCATTTTTTTTTTCTTGCTATATGTAATAGAAAATACATTTTATTTTTCAATTTATCAACCATTTAATTAAAATAGTTTGCAATTTGTGTGCATAATGCACAATTTCGTTGGTAAATCGTATATACAAATCGAAATATTAATTTGACGTCATATATATGGTAAAACATTAATATTTTAACAAATTTGTTTCTATCACTATATATTTAAAAATATTTATATCACTGAACAAAATAAAGTGAATATATGTTAATCAAATTTTTTTACTATGTATTAGTGTCTCAAAACAGATGTAACTAAGTAAAATGATTTACATTTTTTTTTTTTTTTTGGATTATGGCCAATTAATGCAATTTATAAAATCTCTCGAAAACTATAACATTTCGTTAAATTGAACGTAAACATGATTGGAAAATGCAAAAGCATGATTATGAAATAACGTCATTTATAATTCGTTTGAACGTCCCACTAAATTAATTTTCACTTTTCATTACTATATATGCTACACTTGTTTTAGAATTATTTAGATGGAAAATTAAAATCAATCTTTTTAACTTTGATTTATTTAAATTATTTTCGGGAGTTGAATTCGTACGCCAACACAATTTCAATATAATCCTTTTCACCTACATAGGCAAAAGCATAAAAACACAATTATTTATATAAACCTTCAAATTAGGATAAGCCTAGCTATATATAGCCATATCAATCAGTGTGTTCTCTCTAATCAAAATTTTATTGCCCGAACACAACAAAACAAATAACAAACTTTAATCTTCTGATGAATATTACACGAAAAACAAGAAAAATAACATATCAGTTAGCTTGGGGTTTAAAAGGTATGGGTGGGAAAATAAGGCAAAAGAAAAAATTCAATATTAATCCCTTCAAAGGTAATTAATTTTGATCATCTCTCTAAATACTAAACTCATCATTAATGGAAAGTAGGAAAAACATTTTTTGTTGTTGTTGTTAATAAAATACAGTGGAATATCCTACAGCCATTTCATATGTATATATACAGTATCTATATATGTGATGTATTTAATTTGTACGAGGGTTGACATAATATATTATAATTTTTATGAACATTAAATTGAAGGTAAAATGTTGAAAAACATAAAATACCATTAAAAATATTATTTTCTATTTATAAAGCAATTCAAACGAAAATTGATTTTACTCCTTAAACATTTTCAATACTTATGTATGTTATAGTTTGTTTAAGGAAGAATGATGTACCAATAATACATGAAATACTTACCGATTTACTTTTCATAAAAAAAAAAAAAAAAAATTTATCGATAAATTTATCGTTTTGGTATAAATATAATGATTCGAGAATTAAGCCATCATTACCAGTGTATAGAGGAAACATTGGTATAAGGATTAAATTAAAATTTCGCGCGACCAAATAAAATTGTAACCTAATGCTACGTATTATATATATATATATATATATATATATATATATATATATATATATATATATATATATATATATAAAATGAAGACAAAAATTTAATGTATTTGATTAAACCTTGACGTGATGGATTACAACATCGATTCAGGTTGATTGGTCTCGACTAAAATTACATTCATTCTACTGCTCACCCTATTCTACCCACTGAAACCTCTTCAAATTCAACAAGATTTGTGTTTTGGTTTTTGCTATCATTTTTATCTTCATAATATATATATATATATATATATATATATATATATATATATATATATATATATATATATATATATATATATCGTACTTTCGGTAGTAAAATCACATTAAATTAAACAAAAATATCAAATTTTAGTTTATTGCCAACGAAAAGCACACGAGATGAACCCCAAAAATGTTCTTCCCTTTTCTATTTATACCAAAACAATATTTTTTTATATAGACTATATATATATAGACACCGAAATAGTTTGGGTGGTTCAGTCGGTTAATATGTTATGTTGTTTGCAAAGGTTTTAACTATATTTATGTACGAGTATACATTTATGTTTTATCTATTATCTATCATTGATTCATTTTGTAATTGCTTCTTGTTTGCTTTTTAATAATGTATTTTTGTGTATATAGGTAAGAGTATATATGGAGTAAATACATTATAATGAAACAATGTAATTCGGAATTGCTTTTTTTTTATATTCTGTATGTGTTTATATTCTGGAGATCAAATAATAACATCAATTTATGTTGTAAGTTTATGTTGTAAGCTGATATGCGAAATGGGTAAAAAAAAAGATAATTAATTTGGTAAAATCTAACTTTTAAAACATGATTGCTTAGATTTTGTCAAATTAAATAAAAAATTTCAGTGTATGCCTGTGAAATGATGTTAGTCCAAAATCTACACTCTACCAGCCAGCAAATTATTGTCTGATTGCTACGTCACTGTGGCAATACCAACCTATATCGCTATTTTGAATTCCCGTTCCAGGTGAAGCAAGATTATTTATGATATTTGCTCTCGCCAAATTTGTACGCCGATAATCGTAACATCCTTTTATGAAAAACAAAACCACAACTTCGTTGGTTCTTTTTAAAAATAATTTTATAAGTACTTCTTATTTTTTCGACAATTCGCTTTAGAATGACCAAGCAATTATTTTTTATTACAAGCTACTATAATTCGGCTAATATACATAAAATAAAAAATTAAATAAAATAGGCCAAAGACATCTGTGATTTCAGATATCAAACTACAAAAACACTTTAACTCTAATTGTTCGATTATGTATCAGCAACAGTTAGTAATATCATAATATGTAATAGTCAGTTACAAATCTCGCCACGAATTAATTTAGCCACATGTGGCAAACATAAGTTTTTGTTTTGTACCATATATGGTCACGCATAAAAGGTTAAACAACAATGCCCTGAAAGCTTTACGACAAAAGTGTGTTATTCGAATTTAATATCAATTTGATTATAAAATTACATAAACACACACACATATGAATGCAAAAATCAAAAAAGTAGACCAAAAACCGAACAGAATAATTTTAATAAAAATAAAAGGGATCAAATAAAATATGTTAATAATGTACAGCTATACACAACATAACATCTGATTCTAATATATATATATATATATATATATATATATATATATATATATATATATATATATATATATATATATATATATATATATATAAATATATATATAAATTATATATGAATATAAAAAAACATAATATAAGCATAACATATATAAACATACATAACATACAATAACATAATCAGAAAGAGGTCAGTTTGAATAATTTTCGCATATAAATTCTAAATACACGATTTGAATTTTATTTATTTTGTTTGTGTATACGTATGTCCATACGTTTGATTTAGTTCCCCTCATCTGTACATTGTAATGACGATTTTCATCGTATCATAAATAATTAGAACGATTCAATATTCCTTAGTGATCAGACCGAAAGGCAAATCCATTATACCAGACATCGCATTTGATTTAATGAAACCCATCTTGTCGATCTTTCTTTAAAAAGAAAAACAAAATATGAATACATTTTCGCAAAGTCAAATAAATAAATTCATAAAAATGGTACATAAAAAAAAATGTTAAACAATTTTCCTTCTTTATTACTGAACATAAATATAACAGTTCTTTCGACCATTTTTTCCTGCACACACACGAAAATAACGAAAAAAAAATTTCCAGGATGAGATTGCAATAAAAAAAAAGACGAACAAATAAATATGTATTTTTGGACATATGTCGCCGCCCTGTATTATCATGTCCATTTTTAACTTTCAAAAAAAAAAAAATTTAATTTTGCCTGTATACGATGATAAACAAACATAAATTTTCCTCTTTTATTGTTTTTTTCTTACATTTTCCAACTCGATGATTTTTCATATTCTTACATATATAAATTTTGAAAAAGTTTTTTGAAATTCTTAAATAATGTATTCATAAATTTTTGTTCATTAAAATTGAATGACAATTTTAACAAATTACTAAAACTAAACGGGGAAACCCTTGGCCGCCAAGCTACCCAACCCCAGGGCTTTGTACTTTTTACTCGTAACGTAATATACATTCCAAAGTAATAAATCCTTTTAAGGCGACTTCTGTGTTGCCAACTTGTTCCAGTAGAAAAATTTAAAAATTTAAATGTAGATTTCTAAATGGTAGATGATTTTTATTTTTTAAATTTTTTAGTTGTTGACAATGACCATCACCTGAATGCTACTTAAATTGGTTTAGTAACCAATACATTTAATTGCTGAAACTACAGCTTTCGAAGTACCTCTTTCGAAAAACCACTGTTGAACAGGAGTTTTTTATACTAACACTAAGTGAGTTCCATATACTAACTCCTCCAACAAAAACTTATGAATTTAGTATAGTCTTGTTCTATTAGTCGCCGGTTTCAACATTTGTTTACGGTTGGATGATTTTTCTAACTTAAAAATATAAATATATATATATATATATATATATATATATATATATATATATATATATATATACATATATATATATATATATATATATATATATATATATATATATATATATATATATATATATATATATATATATATATATATAATTATAAGAAATGTGATCATATTTCTTCAGGTCCAAACGATACAATTATTAGAAAGCTTTTACAGCTCCGTAAACATTTTTTTTCTGGAGGCCGAAACGGGCCAGATCAGTATTCGATTTTATAGAATTTAAAGCCTCTTGAAGTTCAACAATGTCAATGTTTTTGACAACAACCGGATTGTTCTAAATCTGTGCAATTATCGTTATTCGTACATGACGATGAATAAGCACAAACAAATCATAAAGGTCATTCGCACAAAAAGGACAAGTCAAATTTGCTTTAGAGTCAGAGCAAAAATTAACGAACCTCAAGGTTTTTCCAAAATACCTTCGATGGCAGTGAAGAACTAAGGATTGTAAAAAAAATTTTATTGAAGTCGTTTTTAGAGGGACAAAAACTTCGAATAAATTCCTGATATGGGAGAAGACATATTCCAACTTTTCATCAGTGTGTATGTATAACAGAATACACTGTTCCTGTTTAAGTTGCTAATGAGTGAGCCAACTTTACAAAACCGATATCTCTAAAATTGCCAAAGCTAAGAAATGGTAGCGATTTGCTAGAATTAAATTTATACGAAAAGTACAATAGACCTGTTCATAGATCCCAACTGAGATCTGATTCAAAATTCAATTTTGTCAGTGTTTTTTTAAGTGTATGAGGCCGGGTCATCTAAGATCTCTATAATATAAGACAATGTGACATACCACGTTTCTGAAATTTTATGACGTACTCAAAAGCAATAACTTTTCGTAAAACGTCATCGGTTATGTTAATCATTGATAAATTCGTTAAATTTTTGGCAAAATACTCCACAAATCGAGCTGGTCGATCATTTGAACGTTGGCCAGTTAATTTTTAATTTTATCCTAGTTTAGATTTTCTATATAAATTCCCTACCGACGGTAGGGAAGCAATCTATCCTAGTTTAGATATGCAATCTATCCTAGTTTAGATTTATATAGAAAATCTAAACTAGGATTGATTGCATAACAATCTACAAAACATTGCGGAAAAGTCTACGGGAGTCACGTAAGTTTGTGTACAAAACCTGTACAATAGTCGGTATTTATAAAGTTTCGCGACAAGTGTTCCTGTGTGGTTTTTGAAATAATATATCGTGGTCAATGCCCACTTATTTCGCTGTTTTAGCCCAAATATGGGTTACAACCTAACATACACAATTTCGAATTTGTCAATCAAGCATGGCCATGAAAAAAAATGTACGAAATTAAAATGAAAAAGCTAATTTTGTAGCGAAACAATTTCTGCCTGACCCATCTATCAATTAGGTTACTGAATTACCCAAAATTATAATGTATTGGGAATAGGCTTGCCACCTTTGGAAAATGCCAGAGGAGGACAGTTAAAGGTTTGTTTTTATTATATATTAAATTTATTTTATCTATCGATATTTTTTGCAAATAAGCAAATTTCATTGTCTCATTCAAATCGAAGCTTAACAATTATAACGCAATTATTAGGAACTTGAATAAATTCTGCATGCGAATATGAGTAGAAAAAAAATAAATTCAACAAATACTTATAAATATTATAAAATTTTCTCGTAATTCTTGAAAGTCTCCTGATGCTTTGTAATTTCGTAAAATGCAGTTTCCTTTTTTTAAATATATTATTAGTATAGTCAATCATTTTCCACTGTATTCACCTCATTTTGAGTTCATTACGAAAACAAAGTCTTTCGGTAAATGCACTGAAAGCCGGAATGTTAAACAAATATAAAATAATCCTAAAAAGTTGTACGCAAAACGGAAAAACGCAAGTTGGAAGTCATTTTTATTGTTTTCCTCACAACTTTACTTACAGCATTTTACGGAGATTAATACTCCGCCCTCCCTCCATATTGGCATTTTCCTCAGCATACGTTTAAAAAAAATTATAACGCCTCGCCACTCGATTGTAAAGCTACGAATAATATAATCTAGGTGTCGTTAGTTCTGGTTCTTCTACTAAATCTGGTTTGGTAAGATAAATACTAGTATCTCTATTCTCGTAGTCCAATACTTCCGCCAAATCTTCTTCATCCATGTCATGAATACTAACACTGTGAGCAATTTAAGTGATATTTTATCGAATATTTGCATTCACAATCAGGCCAGGTAGGACACCACATCCATTCTCGAAGCCTTAACTTCCATTAATGATTTAGAAATATATCTTACAGCTTTGGTAATGCTGTATTGTTCAAATATTCTTTCATTGAAATTTCATTGTTTGCTATTCATTACTTCAATCTGTTATTTGAACGTTCTAGGTAGTTCAAGAGTACCTCTTGATCCATAGGCTAGATGTGGATTTCGGTGGTAAAAATAAATTTTTAAAATTTTCGCAAATATGATCCAAATAAAGAGGATGCGCTGAAACATTATATAGCACTATTCAATTTTGAAAGCCAAATATTCTCATACTTCTTTAATACTGTTTTAGTTTTTTTTTTAGTTCCAATACTTCTTTAGTTCTAATAGTTTTTTAGTTCTGGAATTGCGCATTATAGCACCGAATCTTTAAACAAAATGGAAGTCATCCATTCTTTCTTATAAGATATCCAGTAAACTGGGAGGTCAGATTTATTGATCCCTTTCATTGATCTTGGATTTTCTGATTCCTCAAATATGGCATGATTCTGTAAACACCATAAGCATTTTTTCCAAATAGAAGCGTTAAACGCTCTTAATTTCCTTTATATCCTGGAGTTTTTCTATTTGAAAAATAAAAATCTTCGGTAAAAAAAAAAAACAAAAAAAAAGTTTTCTCAGAAAATTGAGACAACGCAAATCAGAGCTTTGATGTATTTAATTTTCTGGTGGAGGACATTTTTGTGTTCGTGGAAGATGGAGGTAATTTCTTACGAAAGAGGAACTGTCCTCCACAAAGGATGCTTGCCTTATTGCATGCTTAAACGTAAAGTTTAGAAGAACTAAAGTTTATTATATTAGTTAATTAAACTGTATAGTAACTGTCGGCACATTAATCATTTTCGATTGTAGCATGGAGCACACATTCCGATTACCATCCACATAATTTATTATACACGAACGCGGTAATAAATTTACCTAACAATTTTAAATAAAACACCCCGTAAAACAAATAACCACAACTAAATTGATTGCCGTCAATCATCGGCACTAAAAAGAAAAAATGATTTTCATCTGTGTATTATTTTCCAAATTTTCATATGAATAAATTATCTTAGCGTTTATTTACACAAGCACGCATCAAGCAGTTACAATTTAGTTATTTTACCGAATCTTATATCGAGATTTGTTTAACGAAAAATTGTTTTTTCCTCTTCAACTTTTTTTTTTTACGGATTTTTATCTTCATCATATCGAAATGGAAATTGAATTGTATATAGCTATGCGGTTAAATAAAAATGTATATTAAATTACTTGTGAATATGTACACCTGGATGTTAAGGGGTATCGGAATGTTGTAGGTGGTGAAAAGTTTATTGGAAAATTGATTTTCCGCTTTTCAAAATTCCAATTGATTTTTATAAAATACACCTGTGGTCTTGAGTTTGAAATTTATAAATAAATTAGAGATGGCCGGGAATATATAGCTGGAGTTATAGATTGGTTGTTATTAATTATTACATCCGCAAATTGATCTAGTATAAAGATTAGTTTAAAGTTAAGTCAAACTAATAGTTAAGTTAATACTGTAAATTTTATCTATAATATTAAGATGCGTTTTGGTCGTCGACCAAATACTTAAATCGAATACCAAAGTCCTGATCGTCTGAAACAGAACTAATAGTAACCGTAACAAATGTATAACGAAACGATTTATTTTATTTTCTTAAGGTCATTAAATGTGATGGTCGTCTGAACGGCGTCGTATATCTTTAGTATTTAAATAATTTAAATATTTTTTACTACTTTTTATATACTACACATATTAAACATCAACAACAACAAGAATTTTAATTATTAACAAAATAGAAGCAGCAACAACGAATCAAAAAATTTCTTGGCATAAAAAACATTTAAATTACCTTTCAGGTGACAATCAATTTAACATAAACATTATGCTATATGTCGACTTTAATTCTACTCCGCCGTGAAATGTGTCTATTTAAATCAAATCTATTTTAATTATGTATGCGCATTGGTGGTATGATGTGACCGAATGAGCATTAAGACGATGATGTTACGCACAAAAATAAACTCGGGTAATAAAACAAAAAAAAAATTATTGTAATTTAATATTTAGTTCAGAGACGTTTAACCTTTTGGTTTAAAAAGTTACACAGAAGACAGGAGTACATAAATAAAGATAATTTTATGAGTTATGGTTTTATCCCTCATCTACTGCACCTTATCATCGACTATTGATGAAACTTTTTTTAATTTTTATCGAACGACTATTATGTACCTTACCGTTAGCGCTTATCACCTATTTTAAACAAATCTTTCTAAAACATTATGTATATATGAGAGCAATTAGAAATTTCATTGCTACATAGAGGAACCGACTGATTAAAATTAGGATAGACATTGAAATTCTTAGGTGTGGAACCATGTTCAAAAGTAGCCATGTTGGCTATTTTTGGAGATATTAGCAACTTCATATATTTCTGAACTTACGTTAGTTTTACATTACCAGGTTATAACCGGCTAACAAATGCACGTCATGATTTATTGTTTTTAATTTAAATAAATAATAAACTAATAATTTAGTTTTTTATAAAATCAATATTTAAAAGTCAATAATTAGAGCAACGTAAAAAAAAAAATTAAGATTGGCACAAATTGAAATTTTACACACACCGAACACAGAAAGAGAAACATGAGTTGAAATTTAATTTATAATTTTCTTCTTAATTTTACTTTCGCGGCTGCTCCTCTATTAAAAACTCTTCAGTTGTATATAAACGTAAAGAAAATCACATTTTGGCATTTAGCCAAAGAAAATAAATATTTTGTATTATTTTTCGATTTTCGAACAGTTTTATGCCAATAAAATAAATTTTTAAATAGAAAATCATCGTAATATATATATAGTGAAAGAAAATTTTGAATGAAAAACATTTATGTTGATGCGCCGGAAATGAGATGTAGATTCGCGCGCGTTTTTATGCATGTAGTGAAAGGGAAAATAAAAGTAATTTTGTAATCAAGTGTATAATTTGTTTCCGGGTAATTGGATAATTTAACATGGTAAAAAAAGTTCAGGCTTACCTACACATGTACACGATTCACTATATCACCATTAATTTTAGTTTTTATATAATTTGCTATAGTACATTTCTTTATGTCGAATATAGTATTTAAATTAATAAACTAAATATTTCAATGTTTATTTAAACTATTGTCTATAAACTTAACCAATAACCAAATGTTAATACTTGTACGTGCATTTTACATGATAATAAATTACTCGTTTTAAAAATAATAATTTAAATTCAATAATTTTGTTTATACATATTTTTTTTTTTTTAAATTAGTTTTTGAAAACGCACTGTTTTTTAAAAGTTTATGATCTGTAAATAAATTTAGTAAAAATTAACACGTTTCCGACCGTCGATACTATATATATTTGTCTAAACAACTACATTAACGTGTAATATTCATAAATAATTGAATTGTGATGCGAGAGATCATATTAGGTATTGTAAATCGTATACAGTTGTTTCTCTTATTTAAGCTGTAACAATCTTTAAAATATGAAGTATCGTTTTCATTACCAGATTCCAGTAAAATATAAATTATAAATTATATATCCACTTTAACCTTTTCATGATTTTTCACGACCACTTTCAATATACAAGTTGTAGCATTAATTACTTCTTCCAAATATAAATCAGTGTCACAAAAAAAAAAAATGTCATGTGGAGACTATTTCTCGGACATGGAAAAAATGGAAGAGTTTTTTTTACCCCAAATTCTAAAATATATAAATAAACTTTCCCAAAAGCTGTTTCCCCAAAACGCATTTTCCCAAAAAACCCGTGCTCAAACTCGTCACCCCAAAAGGTCAAATATAGTTTATTGATATACTTATGTATAGCATAATTATACTTATATGTTAAAAATAAGTTTTTATGAAATTATTTTTCCGATTACCTCTCTCGTTGAACCAGACTATTCTTCGTTGGCCAAGTATGACCAGCTTAATGCTTGTCCATCCGATATGAAGCGTATTATATATTTTATTTACGCAGAAGCTGAATTAGGTAATATGTTCCGATGTGTGCTTTCCCGGCTATTATTTGAAGCCGGAGAATTCCAAAATACTATTTTCATAATTTTAGGGCGCATATAGTCTAGGGGCTACAGCGGTTTGAAAATCACTCATATTAATGACATAAACATTTAGAATTGATCGCATGACTTTGCAATATTTTATTTTAGGTAGACCTTGATATGGAAAATATAGAAATGCTATTTTCATAATTTTGGGATGCATAGTTTAGGAGCTACAGAGGTTTGAAAATTACTCATATTAATGACATTAACATTTAGAATTGATCGCAGGACTTAGCTTTATTTTATTTTAGGTAGACCTTGATTTGTAGAATTCATAAATATGTTTTTTTCATAGTTTTGGGACGCATAGTTTAGGATCTACGACGGTTTGACAATTAATTAGTTCATCAGTACATTTTATTTTTGCGAATTGGAAATTTTCGGTTATAAAACAATTAGTTGAAATTATTTTAATTGGTACAGTCAATTATTGGCTAAAATTGGCGTAGCTGCCATGCTAGAGATATATATTTTTTAATGTTACATGAAGAGGATGCGTCATACGTCGGTCACTGAGGAACATTACTATTCAATTCAAGTAACTAAATAATTTTACGGTTGTTATTTTTATTATAATAAAATTATTTTTATTTATTTTCAGGATAATGACGATTAAATTATTTTTACAAAAGAATCGTAAGTTTTTAATTTAATTTTTTGGAATTTTTATTGATTTCTTTTATTTATTAACGTTATAAATATTTTACAATGTTGCAACCATAATTAGGCAGACGAAATATAGTTTTGTCGTGCTCCATTTTGAAATGATTAAAAATTCTTATCTATATAGTTTAGTAGACAACTTTTTGGTTTGAGTCTTTCGTTTCACATAAAGTGAAAAATATAGGTGTTGTATAGTGTATGTCTAATACGAGAAATAAGATAAAGCCCGCGTTAAATCTGGAATCTATTCTAAATTTGGAGTAGCAATCCAACAAAAGTGTAATGTGCGCGATTGGTGCTTTATCGAAAAACCCAATGTGTAAGAGATCAAAAAAGATGAAATCCAGTGTGACGTAGCTTAACATAGAAATGAAAATAAAACTTAAAAATGAAAAATAAGAGCTTTCCATTAAAGTATCTGTCATCAAAATCCGGCCACTATTACGTGTGTTAGTGTTATTGACTTCATTCATTCATTTGAATGCTGAAAAATAATTTGTGAACATGTTCGAATATACTGGTGTCGAGATTTTTCGATTAAGGTATCGATCGTCAAAATCGAGCAACTATTACGTGTGTTATTAACTTTCATTAATTTTCGTCAATTTGTAAAATCTTATCTCTTTCCGGATTTTTAAGCTTAGAAATGATTTGTGAAAATGTATGAATATTTTATAGCAATAATAATACCGGTGTCACAAGCTTTCGATTAAGATATCAATCATCAAAATCGGTTCAGTGTTATTGACTTAAATCGGCCGGTGTTAAAATCCCAAAACTTCAAAACATGTACTAGTAGTCTGATTGGGCTCAATAATACCTCTAAGAATAGGTTTTGTTGACTGTATGAACAGTAGTAAATTTCATTTAAATCGCTCAATTCTTTCTTAGCTGCTGAGGCCAAATTGTAACCGTTTTTTACTTAAATTTGAATTTTTTGAAAATCAAAAAAATCAAAAGCTGTAATAGTGGTCCGATTGGAGTCAATGATACCTCTAAGAATAGGTTATGTTGATCATATAAACTGTACCAAAGTTCATTTAAATCGCTCAATTATTTCTTAGCTGCTAAGGCCAAATTATTTTCGTTTATTACTAAAATTTGAATTTTTTGAAAATCAAAAAAATCAAAAGCTGTAATAGTGGTCCGATTGGAGTCAATGGTACCTCTAAAAATAGGTTATGTTGAGCATATAAACTGTACCAAAGTTCATTTAAATCGCTCAATTATTTCTTAGCTGCTAAGGCCAAATTATTTTCGTTTATTACTAAAATTTGAATTTTTTGAAAATCAAAAAAATCAAAAGCTGTAATAGTGGTCCGATTGGAGTCAATGATACCTCTAAGAATAGGTTATGTTGATCATATAAACTGTACCAAAGTTCATTTAAATCGCTCAATTATTTCTTAGCTGCTAAGGCCAAATTATTTTCGTTTATTACAAAAATTTGAAATTTTTGAAAATCAAAAAAATCAAAAGCTGTAATAGTGGTCCGATTGGAGTCAATGATACCTCTAAAAATAGGTTATGTTGAGCATATAAACTGTACCAAAGTTCATTTAAATCGCTCAATTATTTCTTAGCTGCTAAGGCCAAATTATTTTCGTTTATTACTAAAATTTGAATTTTTTGAAAATCAAAAAAATCAAAAGCTGTAATAGTGGTCCGATTGGAGTCAATGATACCTCTAAGAATAGGTTATGTTGATCATATAAACTGTACCAAAGTTCATTTAAATCGCTCAATTATTTCTTAGCTGCTAAGGCCAAATTATTTTCGTTTATTACTAAAATTTGAATTTTTTGAAAATCAAAAAAATCAAAAGCTGTAATAGTGGTCCGATTGGAGTCAATGATATCTCTAAAAATAGGTTATGTTGATCATATAAACTGTATCAAAGTTCATTTAAATCGCTCAATTATTTCTTAGCTGCTAAGGCCAAATTATTTTCGTTTATTACTAAAATTTGAATTTTTTAAAAATCAAAAAAAATCAAAAGCTGTAATAGTGGTCCGATTGGAGTCAATGATACCTCTAAAAATAGGTTATGTTGAGCATATAAACTGTACCAAAGTTCATTTAAATCGCTCAATTATTTCATAGCTGCTAAGGCCAAATTATTTTCGTTTATTACTAAAATTTGAATAATTTGAAAATCAAAAAAATCAAAAGCTGTAATAGTGGTCCGATTGAATGAAGTCAATGATACCTCTAAGAATAGGTTATGTTGATCATATAAACTGTAGCAAAGTTCATTTAAATCGCTCAATTATTTCTTAGCTGCTAAGGCCAAATTATTTTCGTTTATTACTAAAATTTAAATTTTTTGAAAATCAAAAAAATCAAAAGCTGTAATAGTGGTCCGATTGGAGTCAATGATACCTCTAAGAATAGGTTATGTTGATCATATAAACTGTACCAAAGTTCATTTAAATCGCTCAATTATTTCTTAGCTGCTAAGGCCAAATTATTTTCGTTTATTACTAAAATTTGAATTTTTTGAAAATCAAAAAAATCAAAAGCTGTAATAGTGGTCCGATTGGAGTCAATGATATCTCTAAAAATAGGTTATGTTGATCATATAAACTGTATCAAAGTTCATTTAAATCGCTCAATTATTTCTTAGCTGCTAAGGCCAAATTATTTTCGTTTATTACTAAAATTTGAATTTTTTAAAAATCAAAAAAAATCAAAAGCTGTAATAGTGGTCCGATTGGAGTCAATGATACCTCTAAAAATAGGTTATGTTGAGCATATAAACTGTACCAAAGTTCATTTAAATCGCTCAATTATTTCATAGCTGCTAAGGCCAAATTATTTTCGTTTATTACTAAAATTTGAATAATTTGAAAATCAAAAAAATCAAAAGCTGTAATAGTGGTCCGATTGAATGAAGTCAATGATACCTCTAAGAATAGGTTATGTTGATCATATAAACTGTAGCAAAGTTCATTTAAATCGCTCAATTATTTCTTAGCTGCTAAGGCCAAATTATTTTCGTTTATTACTAAAATTTGAATTTTTTGAAAATCAAAAAAATCAAAAGCTGTAATAGTGGTCCGATTGGAGTCAATGATACCTCTAAGAATAGGTTATGTTGATCATATAAACTGTACCAAAGTTCATTTAAATCGCTCAATTATTTCTTAGCTGCTAAGGCCAAATTATTTTCGTTTATTACTAAAATTTGAATTTTTTGAAAATCAAAAAAATCAAAAGCTGTAATAGTGGTCCGATTGGAGTCAATGATACCTCTAAGAATAGGTTATGTTGAGCATATAAACTGTACCAAAGTTCATTTAAATCGCTCAATTATTTCTTAGCTGCTGATGCCAAATTATTTTCGTTTTTTACTAAAATTTGAATTTTTTGAAAATCAAAAATATCAAAAGCTGTAATAGTGCTCCGATTGGAGTCAATGATACCTTTAAGAATAGGTTATGTTGATCATATAAACTGTACCAAAGTTCATTTAAATCGCTCAAATATTTCTTAGCTGCTAAGGCCAAATTATTTTCTTTTTTTACTAAAATTTGAATTTTTTGAAAATCAAAAAAATCAAATGCTGTAATAGTGGTCCGATTGGAGTCAATGATACCTCTAAGAATAGGTTATGTTGATCATATAAACTGTACCAAAGTTCATTTAAATCGCTCAATTATTGCTTAGCTGCTGAGACCATATTTTTACGGAAAATTACTCATATTAATGACATAAACATTTAGAATTGATTGCAGGACTCTGCAATATTTTATTTTAGGTAGACCTTGATGCAATATTTGCAAAATTTTATTTTAGGTAGATCTTGATATGGAAAATATAAAAATACTATTTTTATAATTTTGGGACGCATAGTTTAGGAGCTACAACGGTTTAAAATTGACTCATATTAATTTGATTGAAATCGAAATAAAAATGGGCTTAATTTGGATAGAGGATTATGAGTTGAATAATTATAAATTAGTTGAATTCTCAATTTTTGTTAAGTGTAATGATAGACACCGTGCTGAGGGCCCCATTGTTTTTGTTTAAAATTATTTTAGTTTTAACATCAAACCCCTTCATTATCTAAAAATATTTTTCTATGTGTGATATCTTTTCTATGTGCGATTTGTCTGTTGCGTCGATTAGTAAAGGTGCCTGACACTTCCGATTGATGTACTAGGTATCGCACAATCGATTCAAGTTATTTCAATAAACTCGCATTCAATTTCTAATAAAGTATAAAAGTTTCAAACCAGATAAACTCTCTTGGTTTGAAATCCATACGTGTATCTGCTTTGATCATAGTATAGTAAAGCTGAGTACTTTGCACTTCACCTTGAGTCAGCTATAGTAAGTTTTAACTGTTGATGTGATTTTAACACGCTATTGCGATTTGTTTCCTTTTATATACTTCACATTTAAATATTTAATCGACAGCAAGCAACCTTTGCATTTTTGTGTAAAACTAATAAATTTACGTGCTCTGTCAAACGATGGAAGAACTAGACCCATTTTGTGATAAATTTCAAGAGATCGATTTAACAGATACATTTTACGATAATATATATCTGCTATGCAAATATGTGGACGATGAAACAATTGGTGATGAAAATGCAACAACGATCGCTTTGGAAAAATTTCACAACGATCCGAATTATAATGATAATTTATATAAAATGTGGCTTTACTCGACCATAATAAATTGGCATAAAATAGTGCAAGATTCGGGTAAATTTACAACCGATGAAGAAGCATCTGTTATTTATTTAATGCGAGCGATTACTGAAATAGCACGAACTGCAATTTGCTACGATGGTTGTAATATACTTGGTGAACTGGTAAATATTATAAAAAATTCATTTGCCGAGTATACGATCACAGGATGGAAATTTTTATGTTCCGAACGTACATTCGAAGCTTTAATGAAATCACAAAATTCACGTTCGTTAGACTCATCTCAGTATGTATCGGAATTCGAGATTGAAGGCGGAGTTGAGGCATGCGACGAGAATATCGATAATGCAGACGAGATACGTGAATTTAATGAAAAATGTCAAGTACTTTCGGATATTGCTAGCGAGTTTTTATCATCAAAATTTACACTATCTATTATCAAACTGGCTTCTCAAAAATTTATCGATCGAACAATTCAGCTGCAATCGGATTTAGTTTTTAACGTGCCTAAAACATATCATAAGTGGGTCGAGCCGAAAGTCAAAAAACATGAAAAGAAACATGAAAAAAAAATTGAAAAGAATCAAAACAACGAAAAACCGATGCTTGAAGATGTTGAAGCGCCACCCGATATAGAGACAGATTTACGAAGTTTGTATGAAATTTTACCATCCCGAATGTGTCTCGAGACAGATTCTGATGAGTTTTGGGCTAGTTTACAAAAAAAATACGCCATGGAAATTGATGACCGAGTAGAAAAAACCGCAGCTACCGTTGAAGAAGATCCAGATAATCAAAAAAAAACTAAAAAAGCAAAAAAAGGAAAGAAGATGGAGAATTAGTCAAACAATTTCGTTCCTTTCAAACAAAATTAACCATAAGTAAGATACTTGACGGGTGTTGGAAATCAACCTGCGTAAAATATTCATTTTTGTCGATATGTAAATTTATATAGATTTTAAAAAAGACCACCAACATTAAAATGTAAAATTGAAATGAGGTTTACAAGAATTTTTTTTTATCACTAATGTAATTTCAATTTGTGCCAAGAAAATCGCAAAAAATAAATAATGCATCAATCACTTTTGCACACAAATTAAAATCAATGTATCTATGCATTAAAAATCAAGAAACCATGAAGACGCCACATAACCTTTTGTTGTATGTAACTTTAAAAAAAAATTGTTAAAATATTTAGAACCCATCAAATCGGTGTAAAGAAGAGTTACCTTTAAAATATTTTACTGTGATTTACGTCACTTTTCGCGTGACCTGATAATAAAAATAACCCAATCAGACCTGGGTTCCAAACAAATAAAATTGAATACCGAATACCTTTTAGATTAAATGAAAAACATATATACGAATTATAGTTGTCGTAAACGGTCATTACGCTAAAGTGAAAAACATATTTTACGTTTTTCTCTTTATACATACTTATATTTATTTGTCTTTTCATCAAAAATTCGGAAAATTCCAAAAACAAAAATGTATAAGAAAATGTAATGAAATTAAATTAACTGATTTTTCTATGTAGCATATTATATGTATGTTTTCTTGTAATATTTTCTTTTTCATTTTTGACCATATAATGTAATATCCATTCAACGACTATTAATAAGACGCCGACATGGTGACTGACGTGATTTTTTTTTTTTTTTTTGTTTTCTTTTATATTTCCATTGGTCTTTCTTATTAAACGTATCTCTCGCACAATTGAAAATAATAAAATGAAAATAAAATAACGTAATTTGGAAAATTGTTTTCTTTTTTGGATCCTGTATATACCCAGAGTACACAACAATGTCGAAATTTTTTATTTGTATACAGTGGAAGTTGTGAACGGAAGTTATATTAAAAACCATTAATAATTAATGGATGCACTAGAATTTAACGATGGCCTTCCGGAGCTCAAAATATATAATTACCAGTGATTTTTAACCTTTTTGTGTGACGCAAATAACGTTGCTAAGTATACAACTAGTTTTTAGTTCTTCTCATTGGCTGCTTTTTCAGTTGGTTAGTGGATAATTGGAGTCTTGAACCAGCTTAGTTCTATCCACCAAAGTTGATTGTTTCACAATTGCGGAGGTTTCATTTTACGTAAAGCTTTATCTGAGTGGTTGCTACTAGATTTAACATGATGCCACTGACATGGCTCCATGGGCGATTTAGTTTTAGCTGTACGATTTCTCACAAACGTTTTGTATTTGCTGGAATTTCAATTCCATGTAGCTCCTGGTTTTCCTGGTGCTTGTGTTCTAGGAATCTAGATGTTTTATTATATTATTATATTATTATATTATTATATTATTATATTATTATATTATTATATTATTATATTATTATATTATTATATTATTATATTATTATATTATTATATTATTATATTATTATATTATTATATTATTATATTATTATATTATTATATTATTATATTATTATATTATTATATTATTATATTATTATATTATTATATTATTATATTATTATATTATTATATTATTATATTATTATATTATTATATTATTATATTATTATATTATTATATTATTATATTATTATATTATTATATTATTATATTATTATATTATTATATTATTATATTATTATATTATTATATTATTATATTATTATATTATTATATTATTATATTATTATATTATTATATTATTATATTATTATATTATTATATTATTATATTATTATATTATTATATTATTATATTATTATATTATTATATTATTATATTATTATATTATTATATTATTATATTATTATATTATTATATTATTATATTATTATATTATTATATTATTATATTATTATATTATTATATTATTATATTATTATATTATTATATTATTATATTATTATATTATTATATTATTATATTATTATATTATTATATTATTATATTATTATATTATTATATTATTATATTATTATATTATTATATTATTATATTACACGTATAATAATGGTCCGATTTTGATTAATGATAACTTTATCAAAAGCTTGTGACACCAGTATAAATTTTGCCACAAAATATTCATACATTATATGAACCAGTCTTTTCTAATGAGTCAGATTGTACTAGTGTTATTTGCTATTCATTTTCTAAATTTTTTTCGTCCAATTTCTTGTCTTCGACAAACTTGGCCAACTGTCAATAGATCTTCAATAATTTCTTTCAATGTATTGGAGGTTGATGAGCTATTAAATTGGAAACAGACTCAGTTTTTAAGTATATTTCCAATTTAAAGCTAAATCATAATCCTGGCCTTGATTTAGTTCCTGCAATTATTTTACGTGAATGCGCTCACTCATTAACATTTCCATTGGATTTTTTTTCAATAGATCTCGTGCACTTGGTTATATTCCTGATTGCTGAAAAATTTTTATTTATCATTCTTGTATACAAAAGTGGTAATCGATCTTTAATTGGAAACTACAGACCTATTTCGCTACTCCTATTTCGAATATATGGTTGGCGATATTATGATTAAAAATTTTTGTACGATTATTATTCCACAGCAGTTTTGCCCGGTCTTTCTGCTGCGTTTAATCTCGTTAAATTTGTACATTTTGCGATAAACTCAATTGAGGTTGGGTCGCAGGTTAAGGTAGTGTCCACATACTTTAAGAAAGCATTTGATAGAATCTCTCATGAGATTGCTTTATTTAAATTGCTAAAAGTCAGAGTTCACTCAAACTTGTTGCTGTGGATGAAATCCTACATTTGCAACCATAGACAAGCAGTTAAATTTCGTAAATGTCTTAATATTTATTAAATAATTTTAGCTTACTCACATCTAAATTTTTACTTTATGCAGATTCTTTTATGGAGTGGATTGAACAAACTAGAATTTAATGTAAGTAAATGTCAAGTAACGACTTTCCATATGATGAAAAATGTTCATTTGAATATTAACTTGATCGGTTCTTGATCGGAATTGTTCTTGATTCTCAAAACATAAATAATTTTATTAAGTATCTCTCTAGATATTTGCATAAAATCCATTCTAAAAATTTAATAATTTTGGTGACATAAATATATCCAAATCTGATGTTCTGCTGAAGTTGATAGTTATCTGTGAATGATGGCTTCTTTTGAATTAAGCTCATTAGTGATCACTCACACAACGATAAAAAGTAATGCTGCAACAACAATTGATCATATTTTCATGCGCTCTATACGTAACTCGAGCTTTGATTTTTCACCGGAAGTTTGAAATTTTGGGTTGGCCGACCATCACATGCTGCTTCTAACTATTGGTTATTTTTCATTCTCAACACAAAATAAATTTTTATCTAAAGTAATTTTAAAAATTAACTAACGATATTTAACGAAATTTGGTAGGTCTTTGATATTTACTATGGGCTTTTGATTTGAGGTGGCTTTGCCATTGCATATATTTTTGAGTATTCTCATAGATACCACAAAGCGAACCATACATTTTTTGGTTGGATTGACTCATTTCATTAGAGTCTGCAGATGTTTTTTTTTTATCAACCGCTTTCTAAGGAGTTTAATCTTAGGAACTACATTTATGCCTGCTACTATTTTATTTCAATATTATCCAACTTATTAGGAATAGTCTAAGATTATTTTTTACTAAACCTATAGAGTCGAACCAGTTTAAATCATCCAAATTCCAATCAAATAAAAGGCATTACAATTTTTTATTTAATGGTCGATTTTTCAATTAAATTTTTTTTTTCCCTTCAAACCTTAAAATTACGTCTAAACTTAAATAAAAATAAAGCTCAACTTGAATTGATCTACTTGACAAATTCCTCTCTAACAATTCGGAATTTTGTTAATTTATCGTTTTTAAATTTCCCTATTTCTTTTTAACAAAACCACTGACATAAGGTATTTATACATTGACTATGTCATTAAATTTTTTTTTTAGGGGAGCATACCCAACACACAAGATAAAGTATTCTAATAAAATGGTCAATTAAGATAACTTATTTTTCTTTATTCGTACTTTTCATTGTTTTTGAACCGAGAGCACACAAGAAAAAGAAAAAAAAGTAAAATAAAAATGATGCTAATTTTTCTTTGAATTTCTTTAATTTTCCAAGCTACTAGTATATGTTTATACTTTATATTTTGATAGAAAAATTCCAATTCGTTTTATCAATTTATTATTTAGTCAAAATATATATAGTATAAATTCGAATTGCGAACAGTTTTTCTTTTCATTTTTTCAAACAAAAACTTTACGTTTTTTCCCATTTTCCGCTTGCTCTAAAAATGGAATGCATTAATTTTATATTTTTTTTTTGTAGTTGTGTTTAAGATATTTTAAGTAAAATTGGGAGTTTTCTTGTTTGTCTTTTAAACTAAATATAATTTATTTACAAAATTAAATCCTTGACATATTTTTGTTTTTCATCTAGATATCGATTTGCATTCTGAACTTATGATGGATGAGATGTGGCCCGCCCAGTGACCGTTGTAAAGGTAAAATTCTTCATGTCTCATAAAAATGTTTTTATTCCGTACACAGCACATAAACTATAATCTAATTTGACACTTCAAAGAAAAAATTTATAATTATTTTAAAATTTATTTTAATTTTATTATGTTCTTTGCCATTTTCTTATACATATATGTGTGTGTACACATACAGTGTACGAAAAGTAGTTTTATTAATTTATTCACACAAAACGCACAATTTATTTAACTGATTTTTGTACATGAAATATTTAAAAAAAAACTATTTGATGTGTCAGACTATTAAAACATAAAAATAGTATTTACAGTGGCATAATTTGATTCAAGATCTTCGTATTTAAAAATAAAGTGATCAAAACGTATAGACCACCTAAAGTTTCGAAAAAGCTTTAATATTTCATTATGCTTCTGATTTTATTCTCAACGGTATTATTCTGACTGAACTTTTCTCTTAATACTTACGAATATATTTTTTATGTTGTATGTTCAAACAATGCATGTTACCTATAGACATTTCTTTAATTTTCTGAACGAATGATTTGAAATCATCAGGGAAAATTGCCATTATATTATTATTTTGTGGAATTAAATAAATTTTTACGTTACCAAAATTCTATACAAAAATGTTTTGATAATATAGGTATATGCAGTTGGAGTATAATTCCAATTAAGACAACCACATGATCCAATTTCCCACCTTATGCTAATTTACTTTTGCAAACTACACGAAATTAAACGGTTTTATTTCCACTGTTACATTATACGTTTTGTCTATGCTCGTCTGATGTACGAAAAAAATGTATATAATTTTCAACATAACAAACTGAAATAAATGTATATCGAATGCGGTGAAGAATCTTGATGACATTTGGGATTTTGAGAATATTTTCTTATATGTTAAAGTAGATAGCTATGGGATATAATATGGTACATTATTTTAGTTGACTAGTCGAGTGTATAGTTTTTAATTTTTTTTTTGTGTATATTGAGAGACAATAATGTAGTGCTTTGTGAAGTAGACAAAAATCTAAATTCTAATTATTATTAGTAATTTTTCCAATGAATCAAAAATGAGAAAATCGTAAATTTTAAACAAGGTTCTTCATACTCGTAACATCACATTATTTTTAAACGGTCTGTTGAACCATATAATCTCGAATACCTTTTTTTAATAATCATAACCATAACAATGTCTTCGAATGCATAAAAGAAAATGATAAACAATTTTTCTCGGATTTTCTGATATTGTCGAACAAAACAAATAAATTTATTTATCCTTCGTAAATCCAACATTATCCTTCTTATGATTTTGATTATTTAATAAAAAAAAAACAACAAAAAAGACAAAATATAAACAATCTTTTAGCTGATTCTGCTACTGGTGCTATTGCTGTTGCGCTGCTCCTTTTACACAAATACATAATTTTCATGTAAATTTTTTTTATTATTTGTTTTTCGTTCTTTTCTATACTTTTTTTAAAAAAGTTAAAAGAAAATGTGTATATAAGATAAATATTAAAATGAAAATATCTTTTATGACAACGAAAATAAAATATCATCAGAACATAAAACAAATAATAAAGTTAAATTTACAAAGAAAATTTGTTGGAGAATTTTCATTTAATTTTCTCATTTATTAAATTGTACTCATTCTGTGGGAATGAGAATTAAGTTTAATCGTTGTCAACGTGTGTCTAAAAATCGAATTAATTTTTAATATAATATAATAGGTTTTTAATAATAGTTTTTCCAGAAAAACAATTAATTAATAAAAAAGCCACCTCTTATTTTCAGGCATTGATGACTATAAGGCTTTCAATTTTTTTCAATTAATGTATTCAACAATCATTTTGCCATTTCATTAAACACGAATAAAATCAGTTAATTTTCCAATGTGAGTTTTTCCACGAAATAAAAACAAAAACAGAAAGAATCGTTAGCAATAATCAATAAATACACGAAAAAACAAAATAATTTTTTTGCACTATACTCATAGGTATATATATAGGATTTTTATTTTATTTCCTGGGAAAATACGAGAAAATTGGAAAATATAACAAATAAATGAACAACCATATATATACATAGATAAACTGTTGTACAAATAAAAAGGTGATTGTGGAAAATTAACGTAATTTATATGTAATTGATAGTGCGGGAATTAAATTTTTTTATGGGGGGAAAATATACACACATATATATATTGTTTTTCCGACTAGAATATGTGTACATATAAAGTGGAGGACACTTTAAAATAATTTATAAATAAACAATTTTGTATGGGTATTCCATTAGCCATGTACATATGTATAAATATAAACAGGTTAAATGTCGATGTATATTTATTTATTTGTATATGATGAAAATCCATTTAGGAAAATGTTTTTTTATTTATTTTAAAAGTAAGTTAAGTAAAAATCAAATTTTTCTAAATTAAATAATTTCGATATAAAAGGGTCAAATAATATACCGAACAAAGGCAACAACAATGACACACATATTCAAAATAAATCCGATAGGGGATGGAGTATTTACGGGGAGTTCGAATAGAAAATAATGTCCCACTAAGTACATTTTTATGAAACATGATCTATAATAATTATTTATATTTCGTAAAGATACGAGAATGGGTTGAAAACGTTAATGATGATGGAATTAGTAATTCTAGAATTAATATACGTTCCTTGTGTGATGGGGTTGAAATGATTTATGCGCGAATCAATATTGATTGTTGTTTTACGTGATGTTTTCGAACAAAAAAAATCGATAAGTTTTGTTAGATCAAATTTTAATAGTGTCGAAATTGTACTGCTATGACATTGGGTTCATCAAAAATTCATAATACCTTTCAGACAACATAAAATTATCTATTTGTTCAATCCCAAAAACATACATAGAAAAAAGGAAAATCGTTTTCCCTCAATTACATGATTATGCATGATCGCGTTTTCTATATACATTTTCTTTTAGTCAAACAACATACATATGACGACTATGTCGAAAATGATATAGAGGTGATTTGATTTTCCATCAATTTAATCATTTTCTTATATACAATGTTTATCTAGAGCCTTAGGTCATATATACTCGTAAAAAATGGAAAAACACCCACCGTAAAAAATCATAAAAGTAAAATAGGAAAAATAAATTTATTTTTTTATCGATATATGTATAAAATAAATAAAATATTTAAATTTATTGTTGTAAGATGGGAAAAAAATGTTTTTTCTTCCATTTTATGATTGCCCATGAAAATATCATATGATTTTTTGATGTATTTTCCGCGTGCTCAGGACCCTTTATATATATATATATATATATATATATATATATATATATATATATGCATAGGTAATAAAATTTTCTAAATAGTGATTTGATTTTGATAAATTTGACCTGGTGCTAAAATATATGTCCGTTAAATTTTCTACCACCACATATATATATATATATATATATATATATATATATATATATATATATATATATATATATATATATATATATATATATATATATATATATATATATATATATATTTCCAATATCCACATTATCTCATGCATTATTCATGAAGGCACGAATGGTACAAATAAAAAATTACCTTACAAATTCAGTGCGCACTAAAGACAAAATTAATTTCTTTCATTTTTCTGTTGTTGATATACACAAAACTAACTTGTCTCGTTAAGCAATTTCATGTAAAAAAAAAATTAAAATAAAGTCAAAAACAGAAAAAATTAAATTTCCACTCATTTTCCAAAGAAAATAATAAAAATAAAAATTAAATTATTTTCTTCTGTGCTATACATAGGTATTGCCATTTGACTTGGATTTTTAAATAAATATCACCAACTCCCATACCTTTGATATAAATATAAATTTCCACCTCTTTTTCATATTTTTTATACTCCAGAAAAATTGATACCGAGAGTACAAAAATAAAATCTGGAAGACAATAGTGGTACACAAAAAACAACAACAATAAAATAAAATAATTTGTTAGGTATAAAATATGCAAATTAATTCATGCAAATTTTTAAAAAGCAAGCAAAAAAAAAAAAATAAAAAAATAAAGGCGACACGGAGACTATATACCCAACCATCTAGCTATAGCAGAAGGAAAATTATATTCTGCGTATAATAAAATTTTCTATCATGAATTACAGATGACACCTCTATATGTATAAATACGATGATGTACACTTAAGTAGCATAGGCAAGCATAGATTTTGTACGTTTACCAGATAGATATCATCATAATTGTTTTATTTGTTATTCAATTTTCCGGAATTTTATTAGTTTTCATCTCGTTTCTCTTCAAGTCATCATTGTTGTATATTAACTTTGATGGGATTGTTTATGTCATGTATATATACATAAAAGAAACGTATTTGCATAATTGATTTCGGATATTTTGTTTATAGATATATTATGCCGAAAAATATGTTTGGTATATAATTATTTAGGGATATATACAATGGTTTGTAATACTACTAAGGTCGCTCGCCTCCTCCTAGCTTGATTAGTATATAAATCATTCCGACTATATTCATTTTACACCTCGGCCAATCTAATTTCTGCTTTAAATTTTACACAATTAATCAAAATTAACTTTCAACTCTCTAATCCTGATTATATTGATTATTAACACTAAAGTAGCAAATTCTCTGCCCATTACTCATCCAAGACTAACTCGGTCGACTATGTATAAATATTTGCCCTCATAACATTTTACCAATCAATTGCATTTTGCAACAAAATTCATATAAATACATTTGAGATGCACATACTTAACTTTCATGTGTTGTATATAGATATATAGTTTGTTATTATTTGATTTTAACTTTAAGAATATTTTTATGTTTTCTTAAGAAAAACGAATTTTCACATCGCACAGACGACAATGATAAATAAACAACAGTATGTGAGATTGTCTTTAACTATTATATATACAATGATGGATTGAAATAGTGTATGGTGTACTACTCGATTTATATTAAATGTATCTAAAATTGATTTGATATTGATGATGATGATTTTAGAAGTAGGTTCACTAACCGATTATTTATATTGGCATAAAACATTTCACATTTAATTTTTATTACCGCGCTTCTGTTTTAATTAATTGCACACAACTGATTATTAAGGTGCTAAATAATAATTATTTCTGTTTACACGACGGTGTGTTTTCTTTTTATGTTTTTTTTTTTGTGTATTCAAAAGAAAATCTATTAAAATGTAATGAAACTGTGTCTTCTTCTTTGAAAATTGTATGCGTTAAAATTTATTTTATATACACCTGCTCGAGACGAAATGGAAAACCGGTAATAAAAATATTTTAATGGCCCAAATTTATATATTTTCAGAATTTTGGCGGTGATTAGTGGCCTAATGAATTAACGCTAGTAGTTAAACTCTTGTGAACAGACAGGTTTATATAGTTATAGTAATACGAATAGTCCCAAAAATTATTACGATAATTCAACAAGTGTTACTCGATCTGTTTGCAATATACAATTCTGGCACAGAAACTATACAATTTAAAATTGTAAATTAATTTATCGATTTGT
Organism: Tipula confusa; assembly: GCA_963556175.1. NCBI lineage: Eukaryota > Metazoa > Arthropoda > Insecta > Diptera > Tipulidae > Tipula > Tipula confusa. Next base: position 179,182,135 of record OY744477.1, read on the forward strand.
ACAATTCGGTTTACATCATATACCCAATGATAATTGAATTTAGTAACACCCTTTATCATTAATTTATTTTTGTGCATGTGCAATTTTAGCGAATATATGTTTTACATTTTACTATCCATATATGTATGTATGCAATTAATGTTTGTTTCCTTTGAGTGGAAATTCACCTGCTTCGTGCGGTAATAAAATATCAATCGATCTATAAATGAACATAAATTAAACACAAAACACTTGGCTCGGTAATTTTAAACTGTGGAATAACAAAAAAAAATATTTTTTTATTTTTATTTTCGTTAAGACATAAAGAAAATTATATTACGCCTGTCTAGAGTGTGTATATGTACAGGCGCACGTTTCTTTGTGTTTATTTTAAACACATATTTATGATAGAAATAAAATGGTTCGAGTAAACATATAAGAACACCTGAATAAATCAAAAATAGAAATTAAGTAGAACCTTTATGATGAATAAAATTTAGAGTTCGGTGTTTAAAAAAAAACTGATGAAATTATTCCAAGCAAAAATTAAAATTATAGCCTGAAGATACCTAATGTTAAGTGACAGTTATTACGTCACCACTGATACTAACCAACTGTGTTGAACATTGCATCAATACAATTACATCAAAATACTCGAGTTTTGGCTATTAGTTACCCAACTATTACATAAAGAACCATCATAACATTGTATTTAGTGCTATCCTCATTTTACACTCTCACCTCATGTATCACTTCCACCCATTAGCTAATTGTTACAAAACCACCAAAAAACATACCAAGCAAATCACTTTAAAATATTATCATTATCAAACCACCTAATATATTGTATTTTCCACAAAAATTTCCCTTTCAATCTTATACACCGCATTTTTCATATATCGCATACACAACGGAAAATAATTTTCATTCATTTCCACCAAAATAAAAAATAAAAATAATTAAATTAAATAAAAAAGTAAACCTCATAAAAAAAATTGGGAAAATTAAATTACAATAAATTTGTCACACACATCTAACTATACAACGTAAATTTCCTCCAAAAAAAATTTTCCACCACACCACATAAAATATTTTACTATTACACACACCAATCAATGAATAAAAAATATTGGAAAACGTTTTTTTTTTTTTTTTACACAAACAACATATGGAATTTTATTTGTATATTAATTAGATTATAATATAATAATTTTCCGATATATTTTCCTAGAAAACAGTATAGATTTTGATCAATTGCGAAAGAAAAAAAAATCGTGTATGCGTAGCTCTGTGACGCGATACAAAAATTCACTAAATTACAAAAGTGGATAGTATGCCCATATGATCTCTTGAATATATATTTTCCCCAATTGGATGCGGGGAATTGTGTCTCGTAACGAATTGATTTTCCCCGGAAAATTTCGTTATATAGTCGAGAAAAAAATAAATATAATTTTGTAAATTTTATCTCGATTTTAAGTTCTCTGCTCGTTTTTCTGGGAGGCGGAGTTGAATGTTTGTATAAATATATAAGATTTAATTTTGTGTAGGAAAATTATGTACCAAAGCGAGATGAAACGTATATCGAATTTTTCATTTATATACTACATAATCATATAAATTCTTAAGAAGAAAATTGAAAATATTTTCTTAAAGACGATATATTTTCGGGGTTTTGGTGTTAGAACAGGCAAAATTTAGGTGTATTGAATTGGGACAGGTGTAAAAGCAACCCGAAATCGGGCGATAACGAATGAAACTTAAAAGAAATTATTTTGTATAAATTCTTATTGGCTGACTTGGTGTGCGGGATTGATTTTCCGAAAAATATATTTAAAGGTGTGTTCGATGTAAATAATTTTGAGTTCAACATTAGCAGTCAAAAATACTATTTCTGTGCCTCAGATCACTCGCCTAAACGTATCCTATATTGATTTTCTCGTGTGTGCATAACGTTTCCATGTAACATAACTTTAATGTTCGAATGAAAAGTTTTTATTTTTGCTATGTTGATTAAATTTATCGATTTTCTTTTCGACTGAAGATTTTTGTTGTTTTGTTCTTGAACCAGCAGCTGTATGTATTTCAAGCCGAATTTAATTTTCAACTCTTATTGTATTGATAAAATTTGAATTATTGCTATAGATAGTTTTTGTATTTGGATTTAGTGAATTGGGTTTCCATTTGAATTTTTAGTTATGATGCTTGAATTTATATTAGATTTTATCCACCGACTCAAGGTTATCGTTCTCAAGGTCAAAAGTTTTCAGAATTTCGTTTATAACGCCGTAGTATACGACGTCAGTAAAAGTTGATTGGGAATTGGTCCTACTTGCTTAAGCAAGTTGATATCTATATACCTAATATACCTACAATTTAGTGTCAGACCATCAACTGTATTCTGTCATACATTACTCATACATTTTTTACTTATCAGCATAAAATAACAACAATATGGCAGGTAATCAAATGATTTTCTTATCTAATCCATGTGCGCGCGATTATTATTAGTATTTGCTATATGTTAGTTCAAGACTGTCAACAATTTTAATAACTAAAAATAATATTCAGTTCTTTAGAAATCTTTGTGTTATGTTAATTAAGTAGTTAAAAATGGGTGGATCAAATAGTGTTATAACGAATGAGCTGTTGGACGATTATGTGGTTCTAACCTACTTAACTAAATCGGAAATTCTTTAGTAAATATATCCGCGATAATTGGCGAAACTCGTATTTAATAAAATATAATATTTTTATAGCATTTTTAAAAAATTTTCAAAATTGGGCTACGCGGCTATTAAAGAAAATTTAGGATATCGTTTTCCAGTTGATGATGTAGCTGAAATATTTCCCGAATTAAAATATAATCCATTCGCTGATCGTTTATTTTATGTATTCTCCTCTCTACACGATGATCATTATTCGTTTGAAGATTTCTTGGACTTGTGTTCAGTGATGTCAGAAAATTGCCCACTCAACGTGAAAGTGGCTTGGGCATTTAAAATATTTGATTTTAATGATGACGATATAATAACTAAAGAAGACATTTGGGATATTGTTGATCGACTCACAAAAGGGAATGTAATAACGAGCGATGATAAGAATTTGATAAGTGATACTGTACGTATATAGTGATAAGACGAACAATTGTGTCAATATAATATTATATTTTGAATTATTTGTAGATACTTAACGATATGGATTTTTTAACATCAGGTGGTATGAAACAATTAGAATTTTTGCATGCCATCACCAAAATGCCTGAATTTGTGCATTCGTTTCAATTCAAACCATAGTTGTGTATGTGTGCATGTATCCAACACCATATAGATAAAAATCAAAGTGTTATTTATTTCTTAAATGTATAATAAATTTTAATGGTCAATGAGAACGACGAGGAAATCTTAGAAAATCATATAAAAAATTATTAAATCGAACGACCATTAATTTTTTTTCCTTCCCCCTGCCTTACATATATATATTTAATAATCTTAGGAAGATATGCTGTCTTGTTTTATACAAGTAACTTAACTATTTTAATATTAATAACAATAAAATTTTATGAAAATTGTTGTTGTAATAAAAATATGTATTTCAAACATTAGATACGACCAATTTTAGTGTTGTTTTGTCATCGTTATAATATTATGAGAGTTCGATGAGTGAACAGATTTATATTAATTTGTTAGATTTTATGTCCCGATGTATGCCGTATTATTAAATTAAATGTCTTAAAGATTAATGAACTTTATGATGCTAAGTAATTATAGTGGTTTTGGCTATATTATGATCTTGACGAAGAAAAAAAATTAATTAACTTTTTTAAGACAGAGTATCGTAACTAATAAGATTAGTAAAATATATGATTATTTTGAGAGCGGTCAAATATATAAATCCATGATAGCTATACAATTTATATTTTTTATTTGATATACGTTAGAAAATTGATATAATTTTTAAAAAATCTATAAAGTTTGTATACAATATTTACACTGAACTAAAAGTGAAGTTTAAATGAACAAATTGAAAAAATTAATTAGATTAAATTGGTTTCTTCTCCTTAGTGTAGAAATAAGTTAGTTAACGCTTTTAAGGTCTAAAAACATTCATATTTTAAATAAGCTTTTTAAAATTAGTTTTATTACAATATTAATAATAGTTTTAGGTGTCCAACGTTATATTCAAAGCAAATATTTTAATTTATATTAAAATATTTTAATATAAATTAAAAATGTTATGAAATCAAAATATAAGAATTTTATAATACGTCTATAAAATATCTTTAAATTCTGAAATAAATGAATATTAGGTAAAAGCTGCTCTTAAGGCACAAATAATCGTGTCAATCATCATCTAAGTGAAGGACTTCTTATTACGGCTGGAATCCAAAAGCATCGGTGTTGGGACTTCTCCTGGTTTACGTAAATGGAATTTGTAAACTCTTTTTGTTGGATCCCTTACTGCGTTTGTAGATGCCTTTGCGTTTGGTAATTCAGTTTAAAAATTTACTTGTGAGTGATAAAACTAAAATAATACAATTTAGGAAAAGCTGATGTTTGTCTGATGAAATTTTCTTTCCTTTCCCCGTTTAGATGCTTTTATGTATGTGTTGTAAACGATACCAAATACGTAAGAGTTTGGATTTATGCGAATCTTAACTAGAAGACCTAAATTGAAACATTTATTGGTAACCTAGAAGACACTAAGGATCCTCTGTACGTCCACTTTTGCCCAATGTACTTTTTTATAGTTTACCAGCTTTATAGTCTTCGATTAAACTCTCAATTCAGAAAACTCGCCCTGACTGGAAACTAGAGTTTCGTTAACGTTTCTTCAATGTGATCTCACCTGTCTTATTCAATATAATATACCGCTTGAAAGAAGAAACTCTGGCAACTACTTTGTTTTTTTCAAAGTCCTAAAACATATCTTTGTAAAACTAAAAACATAGAGCTTTTATTTTTTGTCATTTATTTTATTTTGTGTAGCTCTAAATTTACTAACTATTGGCTGTCACGGTGTCTGTAACCGGGTCGATCTCAATAATTAACTAATATCCTATACCTTATCCTTTCAAGTATATGTAAAATTAGGTGTATCTCCCTTTCCGGGAGATCCTGCTCAATGCGGGTCGTACATTCTAAATCAATTAATTAATAACATCATAAGTTGTATGCTTATTACAAAGTTAGGCTGTTTTTTCTTTTTATAAGATGTTTTCACTAAATATTACAGTGATAGGTGAGTGATTTGAGTTTATTTCGTGGTATTGTTCCACTGAAATGTAATGTTTTGAAATATTTCTCGTAAACCTAGTATTTTGGTTTACCTGTTAGGTTTCTTTAATTGCCTTCAAGAGTTCCTTTCTTTTAGTCGTTGTTTGTCACGTATAAAAGCCCATTAGCGTTCTAGCATAAGATTTTAAGATAATTACACATTTCTTTGTTTAAGGACAGCCCCCATATTGCTACATTCAAGTCGTTGTAACCGAACGCAAACAAATTCAATCAAAGTTAATCGCGTGAAGCTTGATAGTCCATTTTTACATTTTCTTTCAGCTTTTTTACTTCTCCCTCGAGAATTTGTACAGAACATATTACAAGTAATAATAGAACATCGATTTCTTAATCTCGGACTTCATGTTTCAAGAAGGTGTTTAGGTTCCCATTAAACAACCTGATATTTAAATATTGTCTGATAGATCGACGAATCTATTTGATTCTAAATAGAGGTAACTCTAGGAAATGATTAGACGATTTGAAATGGTTTGTTCTACATTTGGTAGCTTTGGTAGCAAATGCCACCGATATTAGAGATTTAATTTCGGAAGAACAGTAACCAAAATAATATTTGTGAAATAGCAATAAAGCACCTACTTTGCTTTTGTGCTCTAATGAGTCGATAGATAATGCAATATTTTTTTAATTTATCATACTTATAAACAGGTCAATTTTAAATTATATCGAGGCCATGAAAATGCGGGAGCTTTGGAGCTCCACCTATAAGATAAACGAGTTAAATTCCATAATGGGCCTAAATATACCTTATATATGATTTGAGGATTTCTAATGGAGTAAAATAAAAATTACAGCATTTTATGAAATTTAAATATTGACTTGGTTTTTTGTAATTGAATAAAATTCTAGCCTATTAGATATGTCTCATTCAATTGCTTTAGCAATACAAGTCAGAAAAAAATCTCACTCAAATACATCCTTACAGTGATGTTTCCGGCTACCAACTAATTCTATTTCTTTTTTTTTTGTATTTTATATACATAGTCGGGATAAAGTTTATGATACCCAATAAAGTTTATGACATTATATCTTGTACAAGTGTATAGACTTTTAACATAATGGTGTACATTACTCGATCATAATATTCATATTTTGTGGAAACCAGTTCTGCATTTTAATATACTTAGCTGTTACGGTGGTATGGTTTGTAATTTTATTATTATTTTCAAAACCAACACTATTGCGTTTATATACAATTGTTAATTTTTTTATTTTTCATAATAACCTGTTTTTTGGTGATGATAATATGCTTTTACACCTATCCCTCACTTAACGAAATTAATTCGTTCACAAAAAGTTTGTCAATTAAAATTTCGTAAAACGAAATTTCGTAAAATGAAATTCGAAAAGGTAAAATATGTATGTAAAATAATTTCGTAAATCGAAATTTTATTACGTAAACCAAAATTTTGGTTTAATTTTGAAATTAATTAGCGAAATTTCGTTTAAATTAATTAGAGTTTTCGTTAAACGAGGGATAGGTGTATTATATCAATTTTTCATACAAATCGTCTTGTCCAAGGCCAAAATTTAAATGTAATTGTAATTTTTACGTTCATCCTACAATTATTTTTGTTTTGTTATTTTGTTTACCTAATCGCATATAGTGATATATATTGCGTTTCAATTTGCGTATCTTTTTCGGTGGTAGTAGTATTAATATTGTAGTATTTTATTTATAATTCATGTGAAAGTTATACATTTTTTTTTTCATTTTTTTTTGGTGATTTTTTGTAATTCGCTAGAACTACAAATGCACTCTTGTTAAATATATATAGAACACAAATTGTACGTATTTCAGTGCAGACTGCAGGCAATACTAGTATTAAATCATCGAATTATCGTTTCAAATCCATCTTGAGCATATCGAGTCGATAGCGATTCCGCAAACTCCACAGCGCACGGTAGCTGGCGGCTGTGGTGTGGTAGTGCTCTTCGTTACTGGGCACACCACCCAACAGCTACCAGTGGCCGTTAGTTGTGGAGTTTGCGGAATCGCTATTTGGCTCTCGATACGCATTTAAGGATGGTATATTGGACGATGATACTCGTTGTTTGATACTTGGTATGGCCCTGTTAGGATGTACTTTTTTGTTTTTTGTTTAATTAATTTATTCATATACATATAATTTTTAAAAGAATTCACTTAACTTTTGCTGAAATAACTAAGGTTCCCAACTTTATTTGACTATTACGTGTGTGTGTAATTTTTAGACATTTTTGAGTAATATTATAGATACTTAAATGTCGAACGCGTTTCCATCTGTGTGCAGTAATTGCCATCTGCCCAAATAATATAGCTCTACATGTAGCAGGTTTGTTTATGCTATATACAGTTATACGTTTTTGCTATAAATTTGCATTTTTGACTGTCACAGTTTTATCGCCATAGCCAATGAGCGTAATATAAAAAAATGGATGATTTCATTTTATTCCTATTTGTATATTGCCCAAACACAGAAAATATGAGTGTGGACCAAATATGAAGAGTCACCCGGTTTGACTCTCATTTGTCCGCTGCACAAAATATGAAATTATGTTTTGTTGTTGTATGAAGAGTGGATTTACAAAATAAAAATAATTTTAATATAGGTGACAGGGTAGTCAATAAGATTGAATGACTTTGTTGCATAGAACAATTGCAATAATGTTGTCGTAAGTAGGTTACTGATTTGATCATTATATTTTTTTGAATATTATATATATATATATATATATATATATATATATATATATATATATATATATATATATATATATATATATATATATATATATATATATATATATTATATTACATTATATACTAATCCATATTATTACGGCATATGGATTGCAGAATTATAATTTTATAATATAATTAATTAATTTATAATTGCAGATTGAAATTAATTCTATTTCTTACAGCCTATGGCTAAGAGCATTTGTTTTTTGTTTTCAGGCAACCTCTGCAGATTGCCGATGAATGGTGGCACACTGGAGTTGCTGATAAGAGATGACAGAATGCAGTTCAATAAAACTGTGATTGTCTTGTACTAATAGTAATTTAAATATTGGCTACTGGGCAACCGGACCAATTCCGTCATTACTTACCTTTCCTTTCCTTACCCCACAAAAGTTTATTAACTGAATCAAAAATGTCGAAAACCATGCAGTTTCTGACGATGCATTCAGCAATTCTCAAAACCAAGCGCAAACATTGCGTGATCTCATCGTTTAAAAACGATCTAAGTTTGTGTAATAAGTTAACAGAAAACACAAAACGTTCAAATGCTGATCGGTGCAATTAACAGCGCAATTTTTTTTATTTTGTGGGATTTTGTGTCTTATTTAGGTTATTTCTATTTGGTTTTTTCTTACTTAGGGTTTTTGTGAATGTGTTGAAAACAATTTTGACAGTTAAATAAAATGTTTTTTTTTATTAACCACAAAAGTTTATCGAGGTAGAAATCGTCTATATACATTTTGCGAGTTACTGGTTAAAATCATAACCTCATTTTTGTATAAAAAAATCATAATGTGAATAATAAAATCATATAGTTGGCTTATATTGCTTGCCAATGCAGTTCTTTTTGCATTTATATGTGTACGATTTACAGTTGTCAAAATTTTAACTATTTAACATAGCAAATTTCACCTCAATTATTAATTTTTACCAATTTATTAAACGAAATATTTCACAAAGACCCTTAAATAAAAAAAATCGTATTTTTATTCTTCCATAATTTTAGTATTTCTACATTTTAGACCAATTTCAGGGAATTTCTAATACCGAAATTGAGATTTTCTCAGGAAATAGTCAACTCTAATTGGAATCAAATAATCTCGTTTATATGTCTTGATAAATTATAATGATAAAGCTTTCAAATTTCTCCTTTACCATATCTTGCTTCAAAAACATGGTATATCAAGCAACATGAAGCTTATGTTTTCGCGTTAGATTAGTTTGGGGCATATGAAAAAAGCAATATTGCAATTTATCAGTTAGTCACATATATTTCTGCAGTCACTGTACTAAAAACCTTCAAAATCAATTACATTATTATTGCACGGTGTAATAAATGATACAAATACTCTGATACGAAAACATATTTGAAATATTTACTCAGCGATTCACAGCCATAAATAATTAAATGCCCAATATAAAAAAACATCACACCACAATTTGTTGTTATATAGGTATAGTTTAACCAGCTCTGACCTAATTGGATATATCAAAATTAGGTAAACAAGTTTTTACCGTTGCGTATTTTGCGTTTTTGTTATTCCCAACTCTTCAGTTGCTTGTGATCGATAGGTAGGTAAGGTAAAATTTTTATTAGGCAGATTAAATTTTCATTTTTGTGTTTTAAATTTTACTTTAGTATTTTATTGGATTAAATAGTTAAATTGATTTTTAGTTTTTGTTCTAATGGTGTAGTGAATAAATTTAAATTAAATAAATATGTTTTGTTCTAATGGTGTGAAGAAATCTAAAAATCACTATGTAGACTATATAGACAAAAAATAAAATCTTGTGCTGTCCGCATTAATAATTATGTTACAGTTCAAACGTAAGTCAACCCAAATATATATTTATATATAAAATTTAATTGTCAACATTTTATAAAAAAAATTCTTAAACATTGGAAAATGTGGAAAAACCCATTTCCAAGTTAGAACACAATCCACAGTTTCTAAAAATTGTTTTAATGCATACTGCGCAATATTTTTTCAATTTATTGTTGACCGATCATAGAGTATGAATGTTAAATTTTCACCGTTAGCCAAAAACATTTTATTTAGGTAGACACAGGGAAGGAACCGGTTACACCATCTGATATGATTGTGTTGTGTATAGTAAATATATTAGTGGTTTCTTCGTTCCCTTGAATAATTGTTTTGCGGGATTAATTTCAACATTGAAAAGTGGTGTGGGTGCTTTTATGTATTGTGTGAGAATGAACAGAACCAGTGTACTTTTTTTTTAATTTGTTGCACATACATTTGATTTGGCTTTTAAATTACAGTCTAAACACATCGCATTACTCTTTTCATTCTGTATAAACTCTGCACTTCAACAGGCAGTCATTTTTGTGATCATCGTTATCAGCGATTGGAATTAAGTGATGAAAATTCTTTTTACCCGCCGTATATATTTATTCGAATTTGGTACCTCCTGACCCAATCACCGCAACTTCTATAATCAATGTGCCAATTGTTCGGTATTTTATAAACTGAAATTTTGAACTAAAATTTCGTTGTTTACAATTTAGTTATAGGTAAACATATTAAAACTGTATCAATGTAGTCGAACATTTTTGCAAAATTAATCAATTTAATTGAAACATTAAATGAATTAAAAAAATTCAAAGACAACTTCCTCTTATACAGCAAAATTAAATAAATAGACCAATTCCAAAACATACAGTATCATAATATATAGATCCAATTTTATGTTCGTTTAAAAATGTTTGACTCTTAAATTCTATTGCTAATCCGACAGTATTTTTTTACTATTTCAGATTATTTTGGATTGCTTGCGTGGTCAGATCTTTACATGCCTTTATTCTTCAAACTGTTTCGTCCTAATTGGTAAGTGCCAAAGTCATACTTCTAGATAGGGTTGTTTATTTGTTCATATTACAGTAGTTTGTTGTGCGATGTCAGAGGGTATTCCAATAAGCCAGTGCATTTTAGTGGGCTTATAAGTGAATGCAGTAAAATCGGAATTGAATCTAATTCCCTATTTACTTTTATTCTCCATTAAATAAGACCAAATTTACTTAAATTCGAGCTGTTTCAAAATCAAAAAAAATTAAAATCTTTAATAGTGGTCCGATTGGGGTCATTGATACCTCTAAGAATAGGTTTTGTTGAGCATATAAACTGTACCAAAGTTCATTTAAATCGCTCAATTATTTCTTAGCTGCTGAGGCCAAATTAAACCTGAATGGGGACACACTGCAGTTGATGAAATAATGCAGAGCAGCTCGTCAAAATTGTGATTGTCTTGTGATAACATTAGTTGAATATTGGCTTCCGGAAAACTGGGTCAAATCTGTCATTACTAACATGCCCTTCCTTTCCTTACACCACAAAAAAAACACTAACTATCGATCGCTTAGGTGTCTGCAACCGGGTCGAGTCTGTCATAACTAACAAATTCCATCCACTCCTTCGGTTTTGTTATATGTAACACGGGTGTACGGTGGTGCCCGGCATTCCGGGAGTTCCTGGTTAGTCCTTGGCCGTAAATTCTAATCAATCAATTTATTTTATTTGTGTGTAGCTCTATTTTTTCTTCTATTCTGTGTTTTTTAAGACTGAATCATTGAAATATGTGCTCCAAGGAGCAAAGAGTACATTTCGAATAAATTAGTTGGTAATGAAAAAAAAAGCAAAAATGTTACCTAATCAAATCGCAAAACTCAAATTTATTATCATTTTCTTAGTAATATAACTCTCTATCACTAGAATTTCCGTGGTGTAGACATACAATTCGGTTTTTGTTAATTTTATGTTCGTTACAAGAAAATCTGGCACACTCACTGCACTTTATTTTTGATTTTTTGTCTTTATTTCTATTACATAAATAGCAGCGACCACGTTTTTTTCCTTCGTCTACCACATGAATATTCTCTAATCAGTTTATCGTTGCTATATACAGTTTATCGTTGCCCCTCCATTATCATGATCGGTTTAGAATGATCATCACTTGAGACTTAAGCATCCGCGTGTTGTGAAGACAATAGATGTACCATCTGGTTTTTTTTTAGGAATATATGATACCATAGAAATGGATTTTGTTAAAGCAAATATTGAAGAATGCTCTGGTCGATTTTTGTATAGTTTCAATTCATTTGGCGTATCCGTTTTATTTTTCCTTACTGTTCCAAGGAGTGTTAAATTTTTACTGTAAAGAAACTCTGCTAGATCAAAACTCGTGAAAAAATTATCAGTGGTTATGCCTGTGGCAGATCCAAAAAGAGATTCAGCCAAGTCTCCTTTACAACCCTTGCTCCTTGGTTTTTCTCCGCGATCCCGTGCATCTTTCCCGTATAAACCTGCATATTATATAAATATGACCTTTTGACATCAGATCCTGCCCACATCTTTATTCCATATTTCCCCGGTTTTGATTTCATATATTGCCGGAATAGGCATTTTGCACGAAATGTTCCCAATTGTTCATCAATCGTTACTTCACCAAAAGGTATAAATGAGTTTCGGCAATTATTTACAAACATATCCCAGATTTCTCTAATGGCAGCAATTTTGTCCGACTGTCGTCTCGCACTTCTCGTAGTTTTGTCGTCAAATCGAAGGTATCGGGTTATTGCAACAAATCTGTTGCGAGATATGGCTGCAGAGAAAATATTTCTACGAAAAGGTTCATCAGTCGTCCACATTTTCTTTAAATTTTCTTTTCTACAATGTAGAAACTCATATAACTGATCACATAACTGAACCCATATAACTGATCACACCCTGCCTCAGGTCAAAATATTTCTCTTCAACCGTCGCGTCTGTGGAAACGGCGTACTGGACCAAACTCGACCTGACTTTGCAACATTCTGATTGGAATTCTCAGATTGCTCATTTCCTATTTCGATTTCGTCATCTATTTCTGAGTCTTTTGGATCAGGTACGAACTCTGTGTCATTATCACTATTTGTAGTCGCTTCTGAATCGTATTCATAGAAACAATCTGCATAATATTTAAATCCAGATATTGCATTTTCGCCCGCTACTTGTTCTACTAAATTCTTCACGTCCGAAAATACTTTTTGATGAACCATCGTTGCTTTTTGGTGTCTATTAATTAAGTTTTTTTTTGTACTGGATTTTAAATCCTTAAATTTATTCTGCAATTCTTCTCCAAATCGTGCTGTGGCTAAAAATTCTAATGACAGTTTCCCATGCTTTAGTAAGTTCATTACACAAATTTTTCACATTGACACATCTTCTTGGCCTTTTTTTAACTTCCATTTCTTTAATTTTAGCTAATTCTTACTATGTGTTGTACATGGCAAACAATCATTGAATATCACAGCAAAATATGAATAAAATACAAAGTATTCAGCAAAATGCTGAATTACAAATTTACGATCATTATCGAAGATGTCAATTTACAATTGCAATTTCAGCTGTCGCAAATCCGCCATTTTTCGAAAACCGAATCGAGGATATGCCGCATATAAAGAAATTGCATAACTATTGTAAGCTGATCAATGTGGCTAATGTCGGATGTGGGGTCGATGATTTTTTTATTTTTTGAACTATGTTCCGTTTGACTTTATTGCCCATCAGCTTAATAAATTTATCATAAATTTATGTTAATAGTTCCGATCTGAAAATTAAAGAAACTAAAGATTTTTTTCAATCGCAATTTCTTTAAGTTATTTAACTTTTTGCCCTAGAGTAAAGTTTGCATGCACAGCAGTAACAACTCACATTGGAATTTTTCACCGTTTTCGTTTGTGCAGGTAAGTTAACTTTTATTTAAGCTCCTATTTTTTTGTCTTGTTCCTTCGATAGATATTAACTTAGATGAATTTAGATCACCAAAAATAGGCGATGGTGTGATTTTAATAAAGTAATCATTCATTGCCGAAGTTATAAAAAGCGTTTCTAAATAGCAAAAGTCATATTTGTGAAAAAAAAGTGGAAAAAAGCTTTCCAGTTTTAGACAATTAATTGTTTTAAATAATGCACTAAACAAACCTTATTTTTAGAGATATCATTGAGATGCATTATACCACTATTAGAGATTTTGGATAGGAAAAGCTCAAATTTATAATTACATTTTTATGTAAAAGCTTAAATGTTTAGGATAGTACAAATCTTGTATAAACTTTATCTTAAAAAAATATAAAACATGTGTTAAAAGGTTAAATTGTAAACTTTTCTTATTAAAGCACTGAATATAAAAAATTTTCAATAAAAAAGTTGAAACGGTTAATAGTTTCAAACGCTTTAATCACTTAGACGGTTATAAAAGCATAATATCATAAGTCATTATCTTAGTCATCAAATTTTTGTTATCAATTCCAAAAGAATTTCACATAGTTTAAACCGAAGGTTCGATTTTATAAACCAAATGACATAACATACAAGTATTTCAAACTTCAAGAACAAAAATAGAAAATTTCCCGCAAAATTATCTTAAAGCACATATACGTAGACGCATACACGTATTTAATCAGGATAAGTCGTCAAAACTTTTGTTTTATTTTTTTTTTTACCAAAAAATTAAGATAATTTCAAATGATATAATTTTCATTGTAATTTATCTTCATTTGAACAGCTACGGAAAAGTTATATTTTTTTAAACAATGAGTTAAATGTATCATAAAACAATAGAATGAAAATCAGGTACAATAAAAAGAAAATTAAACTTTTTTTTTTTTTAAATGAGTTTAAAGATTATCATCTTATATGTGTATATGTATATGTTGAAATTATATAAACAATCCATCAAAATAATTTTTCTATTTTTCTTGTATGTATGCTTATTAATGTAAGTAGGTTAAAAATGAAAAATTGGTGGGTATATTAAAAAAAAAAATAAATAAATAAAACGTGAAAATTCTCGTTACATTTCCATTCTGTTTTCTAAACTCTATGATGTTATTATTTTTAATATCTTGTTTATTATTTGTAATCTACATTTATATATATATATATATATATATATATATATATATATATATATATATATATATATATATATATATATATATATATATATATATATATATATATATATATATATATATATATATATATATATATATATATATATATATATATATATATATATATATATATCCCTCATCTGCGTATATAATATAAAATAACAACTCAAGAGAAGCTTTTCATCATCAACCACCCCTCGGGTTTCATTTACATACACACAAAGTTACATACCAACGAATGATAGGGGGGTTTGGAAAAAAGGGTGAATTATTTTTATTTCATTTCGTGGTTTTGTATCTGATTTCCCGAATAAATATATGTCAAATTTAACAAAATAAAAATAAAAGTAACTAAGTATATATAAGAATAAAAAAAAAATATCTTATTAAAATTTTATTTAAGATGTTGAATATATGAACATGATGATAAAGAGCAGAAGGTAATTTAGGGATGTCAAAATTTTGTAACTAAAAACAGATACAGATTGTTATCGTTGAATTAAAATTTTGTTATTTAAAATTAAAAATATGTTTTATGTTAAGATGATTATGATTTATGTATTTAATAAATTGATGAATGATTGATTGATTTGAAACTCATTAAAATGATTTTGGATGTAAAATATGCTTTATTCACCTTGGTGTATCACATAAAAAAATAGTGGTATGCGTTATCGTTTTAACCTTAATTATCTCTTGTATTCTTTATATATATTTAAATATATATATATATATATATATATATATATATATATATATATATATATATATATATATAAATATATATATATATATATATATATATATATATATATATATATATATATATATATATGTATATATATATATATATATATATATATATATATATATATATGTATATATATATATATATATATATATATATATATATATATATATATATATATATATATATATATATATATATATATATATATATATATATATATATATATATATATATATATATATATATATATATATATATATATATATATATATATGTATATATATATATATATATATATATATATATATATATATATATATATATATATATATATATATATATATATATTATATATATATATATATATATATATATATATATATATATATATATATATATATATATATATATATATATATATATATATATTTAATATTAAATCACTAAAGTGTGATCTTCTGTATTTGTTATTATTGTGTCTGTGATAAATTTCTGTGAAAAGACAATTGGTACATTTCAACGTAGTACACAATTTTTGTTATGTCATGATGGCTACCGATTTACGGCATGAAAATTTTTCTACAGACATTATATTATGTCTGAAATTGGAAAATTGATAGACAACTTACAAACATTTCATTCCAAGATGAAACTACATTCCGAGAATCTTCATTCCAAGATTTGATTTTATTGAGTAAAAACTACATTCCGTTAATGGCCAATGAATCAATTGAAAGCAATTTTTCGAATATCTCAAATGCAATATGCTTTGAAATTGGTATTGAAGCTGTTGATTCCATATATCGGATTAAATTGCCAAAATTATTGCTCAGTAATTTTGATGATTACATTTAACTCCGTAAAGACCGTGCGGGTCGACGGAGTGGAGGTGTCGCTATTTATGTCCAAACTTTTTTGAATCTCAAAATAGTATATAGTAATGCAAGAAATTCCCACTTTGATGTAATTTTTATAGGAATCGGTAATCAAGTCAATAAAGTGGTTATAGGGGTGATTTACAGTCCGCCAAAAATTGAATTCGTCAATAATCTTGAAACTATCTTGAAAGATATTATGCTCAAATTTGGTGAAGTGATAATTGTTGGAGGCTTTAATCTAAATTGTCTTAATTTGAAACCTAAGGTGAATAAATTCAAATCTTTGATCTCTTCTTTTGGTTTTAGTTTAATTTCAAGAGATGCTAGTAATTTCATGGGTAACTCTGCTACTTTAATTGATCTGGCTTTTGCTAACTATCCAGTGAATTTCCAGGAATTCAGTTCCAGGAATTGCTACTAGTATGATATGATTTATGGTTCGTATGCCTTTCTTATTGGGGCTAATGAAAAGAATATACAATATAGGTTTGTAAGAAATTTTCGAAATATTGATAGGGATGTTTTATTTTTGGCGGCAAGCTCTTTGAACTGGAATGAGATTTATTCTTTATGCGATGTGAACGAGCAACTATCACTTTTTAATGCTTTCATATTATAACTACTTGACGTTTTTCGCCGCTTAGGAAGATCTTAGTAAAGAGTAGATTAATTCTAATAATGATAGTCTCAAGCACCGTAATATTCGTGATTTTCTTCATGAGAACTTGAAACGACATAAGACAGAATTTAATCGGTTGGATATGAAATCAACCAAACGAAAGTTTTTCAATGATCGTTTTAATGGCAATATCTCATCAAAATTATTCTGGATGAATTTTAGGACTTACATTCATTCTCCTGTTGCGGACTTTAAACCTGAAATTACTCCAGATGAGTTTAATGACTATTTTGATTCGGTATTCCTTGCAAACGATAATAAGCTTGATTTACAATACAGTTCTGAAAATGACTTTAATTTTCGTAATGTTTCTGTTGATGAAGTTCTTCTTCAATTTGAAAGAATTAAATTCAATTTGAAAGAATCGGGCACGGCTGGATCCGATGGTAAACCGCTCATTTACTTTGAACTAATTGTGTCAATAATATTGCCTCATTTAACCTATCTAATAAATTCAGCTCTTACTAAATCTGTTTTTCCAGATACGTGGAAAATAGCTGTGGTCACACCCATTCCTAAAATCCGGATCCCATTTACTGCGAGGGATATTCGCCCAATCAGCATATTACTAGTGATGTCTAAACTTTTGGAAAGAATTATGCAATACCAAATAAATGACCATTTAACTAAATATAATTTACTAAATACGAAACAATCGGGATTACGAGCTAATCATAGCACTACTACAGCCCTGTTAAAGGTTGTAGTGCAAAAAGTATAATTTATCTAAAGGTGCTTGTCGATTGCTTTTTTCCTACTTGTGACAAAGGCGGCAAACCTTAAAGTATTATACAAACTTTAGCAAAAGGAAGTTCATTACATCTGGAGTTCTTCAAGGTTCGATTTTGGGGCCGATATTGTTCTCTCTTTACATAAATGAAATTTGCAAAGTCGTTCAGCAAACTAATAATACGTGCTATCACCTCTATGCCGATGACTTGCAATTATATTCTTTTGGAGATCTTGACTCTATCGATAATATTATGATAGATAATCTAAATATTACTTTGTCTAAAGTGTTTGATTGGACAATTTTAACAAGCTGCAAATTAACCCTAGTAAATCTCAAGCTATAATCCTCTCGAATAGAAAGCAAGTAATCACACCGAATGTTCACCTGGTAATCAATAATATAAAAATCGATTTCTATGACCAAGTTAAAAGTTTGGTTTTGTGGATAGATAGTAAATTAAACTGGTCTGCTCACGTAAATAATCTGTGTGGGAAAATATACGGAATTTTAAGTGGAGGGTACATATTTTTGAAACGAATTGGAGAGCCTATTTCTGTTCTGTCGATATCACTTTAAATAAATATTAAGAATTATCTGCACTAGATAATCGTATGCCAGATGGATTCTCATGCTGTAGACTCTATAATTGACAACATTTGGATGCACCCTGATATGCAGAACTTCTAATAATTCTCTCTTCTATTTATTATGCTCGATGTCTAAAATTGTTGGATGGTCAAATTCAAAATTATATTTATGCTCGAGAGAATGTATCGAGAGAGCTGTGCCGGACCCATTGCTTCGTCTTAAGCGACAATCGTTTTTGTGAGCCTGAATTCTTTGTTCGAGGCGTTTTCCCGTATGACCGATATAACAGTCGTCGCAATCAAGACAGTTGATCTTGTAAACCACAAAACGTTTTCGAAGAACATCAATCTTGGATTTCATGTTCGAGTATAGAATTTGACTCATCTTCCGGGGTGGCTTCTACACGATCTTTATTTGATGTGGTTACTTTCAATTTGTTGCTTTATGCGAGTCGAAGTTAGGGGGCAGTAAGTGATGCTACGATAAATGGTTTGTGTATCCACAGTATCAACTTGTTCTGCATGTGCCTGTATTCTATGCGATAAACTGTAATTGATGGCCTTTGTGATAATTTTATCAGGATAGTGGTTTGTCCTGAGTGTTTCTGTAATAATATTCTTAGACTCATCGATGAAACGTGCATCACTATATTGAAGCACTTTCCGAGCGAACGCTAGTATACAATTATTTTTCATATGGCGGGGATGTAAAGACCAAAAATCAATTAAATTTTGTTAGTTGGTTTCCTGAACCATTTGTTTACGATAGTGTTGTCCTGTCTAGATATGGGATACTGCCATTTTCTTCGTGTTCAACTGTGAAATCAAAATCTATGTGAGCACAATTAAATGTTTGTAAAAGATATGCCCAACGTCATCTTTACCTGCAATTATGAAGATATCATCGACATACTTTGTAAGTAGGAGGATGTCAAATGTATGCTCGTCCAAAATTGAGTGAATGATATGGTCCAATACTATATCGGCAATGACAGCAGACAGTGAACTACCCATCGCAAGGCCTTTATTTTGTTTATAAATGTTGTTATTATACTGTACAAATCCAGCTGAATCGATGCAGGAACGAATCAATTTATAAAAAGGTGTACGAGTTAAGGGATGTATGATTCGAGATACTTTCCCATTTGTCTTTCAAGATGTTGATGGCAGTTTGATAGGATACAGATGTATATAATGATTTTACATCCAATGAGAACATATGGTAGTCGGCTGATAGGTGGTGGTAGTCTTTACTAATTTTACTCTGTCAAGAAAATCAGTAGTGTGCTTGACATTGTAGTTGTATGTTATTAAGAATGTCAGCACAGAATGACGATAGATGATATGAGGGTGACCCAGTTGTTGACACAACCGGTCTCAATGGTATCGCAGGTTTATGGATCTTCGGTAGACCTTATATTCTCGGTAAATTACAGGGTGGTTGCGATAGTGTTTTTTTTTGTTCACTTGTTATCCAATTCTTTTTGGTTAGTTCGCTTGTAATGGAATTTTGGATCTTTCCTAAATTGCTGAAAGGCTCACCACGATATAATGTGTAATCTGAAGAATTGAGCAAATCAATCATCTTCGAATGAAGATTGATTGGTGTTAAGTAGGACCGTTACATTCCCTTTGTCCGCATGTGTGATGATAATACCCTGGTGGTCTTTAAAGAACCGGTTGGCATGTTTTGTGCACGTCGCAATGTGTGTGTGTATGTATCGCAATGTCTGAATCCGAGACATTTCCTCTATGGTCAACATGGTTCGGAATACTCTTGATTATGGATGCTCTTATATTGGCTCAAGTACGGTGATGAGATTATTCTTTTTTTTGTTAGTAGTCAGAATCGTGTATAGCGAATTTATGACTTAGTGAAAGTGCAAGTATCGTTTGCTTATCGATGGTTATGTCCGTTAAATTTACAAGAAAATCCGGATTAACTGTTAGGTTATTTTTGTTCTTTAAGTCATATGTTAAAACTCCTAGTTTTCTATGTAGAGTACTGTTTCTTCTATCGATTATTATTTGGGTAACGTCAGATAAAAAATTGGTCATATTTTGCAATATTTTAAGTTGAAAGCTATTTTTGCAATTCCTTTTTTGTGGTATGCAATGTTGCGGTTAGCAAGTTCCAATTCCGTATTTAAAATCATCTTTGCAATCTTGGAACAGGTTTTGTCAATGTACCGGCAATCATAAGCCGCGTGTGTGTTAGACCATAAATTGTTAAATTTCATAATGAGGTATGAACTTTGGACGTAAGTGGTTTTGTTTGCATTTAAGAAGGAACATGCGTCGTGGAACGTACGATCCGACTCTGTTGTAGTGAAGTTTTAGTTTTTTCCTTATGTAACATTCTGGAAGTGTTGTGTCCAATTCAAGAAGTGACGGGGGGTAATCGGGGTTGTCTCTGGTTGGGCCAAAAGATTAATTGTTGTAAAATTAAAACTAGGAAACAATATTTTTTCGGAGCTTTTATATTAAGTTCAAATTTCAGACATCAAACTATTAGTATTAAATAAATATTCTACTTTAGTTTTCATGGAATTTTTTTTTGTTCATTCTCCTTACCCATACGTTGGTGTGTCCCTGCATAATATTATCAAATCTAGTTTCTCTTTACTATGTTTATTTTATTATGTTTAAACTTAAATAAAATCAAATATTACTTTGCCGATTGGTAACGTCATTTTATTTTATTGTGTACAAATTTATCTATTTTTCACTCTTTTTCCGTAGATTTTTTTTTTACGTTTTTTGTGTGATTTGATGTGTTTGTATATAGATTTGGCATTCTTAGCCCAGTATAAAAAATACATAACATAAAACTACAACGAGAAGTTTTTTTTCTTCTCGTTTACATTTCTACTGATGCTTGCAAATTTCTTAACTTTATGTTATGTAAAATTAGATTATCGAGTGAAGAAAACTAAAAAAAAACTATTTTCTAAAATCATTTATTATATTTTTTTAAGCTATTTGTGATTCCAAAGATTTTTTTTTTGTTGATTTAACAAATATTTAAATTTTTCACATTCGGTATTTTTGACAAATCAGTATATTTTGAGGAGTCTTATCTAAATTTTCTAATCATTATGTGATTTCGTTGTGATGATTGGAAGTAATAAAATATACCAGCAAATATATTTCTTTGGTGGGAGGTGTTTTCTTGATAAAACGATTGCTCAACACCATTTAAAAAAATCTAGGTTGTTCTAGAGTTCTTTGATTGAATTTTTGTTTAGAGAACTTTATTATATTGGCTATGCGGTCACCTAAAAAACTGAAACGGCTATAAGTGTTTGACAAACTAATAATATTATCGAGTTCATACTAGTATTATATGCATATATAAAAATAATTGGATAATTCAACCCGAACTAAACAAAATTAATATATATATATATATATATATATATATATATATATATATATATATATATATATATATATATATATATATATATATATATATATATATATATATATATATATATATATATATATATATATATATATATATATATATTTCTATATATAGCCAATCTTACTCACCCATCAGCATCTTCATCACCATCATATATAAGATAAACCAAACTTTTAGATACATATAAATATAGAAAAAAAAAACGTAAGTAAAAATTCTATATAATTTTAATAAAATGTTCATTCTTCTGTTTTAAAAAAGAAAAACTTTACAATAAAGTTAAACTGCATTTTCTTGTTACATCGAAAAGAAAATGTATAAGAAAAACCAACCCAGCAAGTAGTTGTGTAGTAGTAAGTAGCAAAAAATTGAATTAAAATTATTTTTCATTTTCTTGATAAAACCCACAAACATGTAGTTTTTAGTTTTTCTTTTTACTTACTTGCTTAAAAAATTAAAATTTTCCATTTTCCAAAACAAAACACAAAATAAATAAATGAAATTAAATTAATTTTTCTGGTTTTGTGAACCAAAATACATATACATTGAACAAAAATTTGGTATTTTTTTTTTTTTATTATTATTCTTATGATGTAATAAATTTTTCTTCCAATCGAGAGGTGTTAAATTCAAATATCAATTTTTCCTAACTAACCGTATACAGTATCAAATAACTTTATATGTACTATCGACCCTTACGAAAATACACTATGCTTTATGAACGAGAAAGTGTTTATGTATCGGATATATAGAAGATACCCAGTTTGATAAAAACCAAAACATATAATATGTATATATGATAATGGATATACGGGGTTTTGGTATCAAATTGTATGATAAGATTGATGAAAATTGTTTTAAAAATCAAGAAAATTGGGTTTTTCTTTTTATCACTAAGATTCTTGATACGTTTAGTGAATTAATAGTTAGCTTGATTGTAGCATAAAAATATTTAAGGATGTTTACATGTAATTTTTGGTCGTTTTTCAATCCATTTTGCGATACCAGGTATCGATCGTACTCTATTAATTAATGCTACAATATTTTGAAAACCATCTAGTAAATCACCCGCATATAGTTGCCGAAATAAATCGTCGAGACCAGAAAAAAATATATCGGCCCATGTTAGTTTCGATAGTACAAAATATCCACCATTTTGCTGGATCATTTCATCGAATCGCGACAAGTAGTATGGTGCGGTCGTGGTTAAAAATATTTGTTTCTTCTCATTTCGTAAATTGTGCTCGGTTTCTTTGAATGGCTCATACGATTCTTGAAAAAATAATTTTTTATATGATTTAAAAATGTATTTAAATTATAAATTTTAACTTACTTGATCGGAACTCATTAATCGTTTCAACTAATGCACATATTTGAGCTTCCTCTAAATTATCAGCACCTAATAAATTTACTTCTCTCGCTATATATCGTCCAATTGCTAAACTTTGATTAATAATCACATTATCTATTTGTAAGACAGGGAGCTGACCAAATTTAAATTTACTTTTATATTCAGGCCATTCACTATATTCATAGCGGATATCATCAAATTTTATATCGCCGTATGCAAAAAGAAATCGAATCGATTCAGCAATTGCTTCTGTATTAAAATATGTAAGCGTATACTTTGGCATTGTTTATGTGACAAAATTATGGTAGTAACTGAATTGATTTTAGTTTTAATTATAGTAATGATGTTATCTATGGTTTTAGATAACAATACATGCTATACTTAAAAAAAATTGTAGATAAGCATAAACATATGTATACATTTGTAATGTCGGCTGATAACTTGGTTAGATTTAATTTTTGAACTAAAATCGACATAATATTAATTTTTAATGGCAACTATTACGAATTTGTCGTGTGAAGTGCGGTTTAAAATTTAACACTATCCATCATGAAACAATTTATTGGTCAGACACGGAAATAATATCAACAATCAGAACATGCATTATTTGATGAAGATCTACATTAAAAATTATGAAACTTAGTGGCGTTAAATTAGTGGAGATAGTTGGTAAAAATTGATCACTACTCTTTGTATATTTTGTTGATATAACGTGTTAGTTCGACTTTAACCTTTTTTTTAGGTAAACAAGTGTTGAACTTGAAGCGAATGTATTTTTCCCTTAATTTATTCACAAGCCAAATAACTCCTATTACTACGACGCTCCAAAATAAGATGTGGATCATCGTGTAATGGTGAATATGGTGAAAGTTATGGAGATGAAAGGTAACATCCTCGTCATCTTTCAATGCTTCTAACTGTTTGTCTAATCCTGTTGTTTCTGGCGTGGTTAATAACTTCAATTCGTCATCTCCCCTTTCTTTTATTCCTGACAAACGCACTAAACTTTCATAAATTGTTGGCACCTTTTCAATTAGACTCATTGAATAGATTTATTTGGATGGTGGCTTGTGTCAGTCCAAAAATGCAGCATATAGAGAGTATTGCTAGAGCCGTTTGATTTGTTCTACTTGTTTTGCTCGTCTATGTGGTTGTTGCCTAGGGGCGAAATACTTTCGCGAGTATTCGGTTCTAATGGTGGCAATGCTTGCTTCAATCCATCTTCGATCGGTAGCTTGTACAATTTTGAAATTGGCCTTTTATATGTTGCATCCTGACATTTCTCTGTGGCGACTCGAACCAAGCCATCCTTCCCAGTGTAAGTTTCAAGAACCCGTTCTAACTTCCTCCGAGTAGCAGGTAGTTGATCATCATTTATTAGTATCAAGTCATTTTCCAACAAATTAGGTTGAGTCTTTGTCCACTTGGTTCGCTGCTGAAGTTGGTGAATATATTCAGAAGGCAATCGTTTTCAGAAATGTTGTACTCCAGAACTGTTAAGTCAGATACATCATTTCTGAATGGTGTTAAAGGCCGGAAGTTAAGACACGCATCAATTTGAGTAGTTATCGTGTAAAATTCATCTGGATTACGCATTAGATTTTCCTTAAAGCATTTTTCGATGATTATCTCCTCTTCGGTGAGATTTCTTTCTTCGGGAATATTTTCATTCTCAATGAACAATTGTAGTTGTTCTTGGTTGTGACCATAGTGACTGTTGTTTGATATTCATTGTTCCCCAGATTACCCATGATGACCCACCCAAATTCAGTGTTTTGAGCCATGGGCTCATGATGTTTGCCCTTTATGATGTTGTCGTTTATTATTAAGGGATAGTAATCCACTCCAATCACCAGGTCGATTGGTTGCGAGCGATTGTAGTGGCTCAGCTAATTGTATATCTTCCAGATGTTTCCATTTACTTTTGTCAATGTTGGGAAGTTGTTGAGCTAGCTTATCGAATACCAAAGCGTCGACAAGCATAGAAAATCTTGGGCTTAGCTTGATGTCGATGGAGTGTCTGCAAACGCTAGTCCGGTTCCAACCTTTGCCAGCAATATTTACGTTGGTTTTTCTTTTGTTTGCGTTCAATAGCTGAGCGGTCTTTGATGATATTAAGGTGGCTTGGGATCCTGAGTCTCTCAAGGCCCTTAAAGTAGCGACTCTTCCAATGCCTGTAGTTGCTTTGATTAAGGCGGTGGGTAATAACACAGGTCCTTGTTGCTTGATCATAAGAGTTTGACTTATACACTTGCTTAAAGATACTGCGTTGTTGCAGTGCAATAGTGTATGATGGTGTCCATTGTACACCATGGAATGTAGAGAGCAATGTATGCAAAGGTTGCAGTTACTTACTAGCCTCGCTCTGTCTAACGTTAGCATTTTCTGAATTGCTCGCATTTGTATAGTACATGACTTTCTCTACACGTAGTAACCCAACAATTTGGACTAATCGTGGCGGCATGTATACGTTTTAGTGGTGGCATGAATCGAGCTACGTTTGGTGTTCGCGTTGTGGTTGATTTTGTGCTGCCTATTGCTTCTAGTGACTGGAACCTTCTCTCCATGAAATCGAAATATTTTGATATTGTTGGTATTCCCCTTGGATTAGATACCGTTGATTCATAGAGCCTGGTAGATTCAGGATCCATTTTTTTAATCAGGATAAATTTTATAAATGACTCAAATGGTGACCTCAAATTTAGCCGCTCTATGTTGTGTAACATTTCCTTCGCGGTGTCGTGGAGATTTCGTAACGCCCCTGCCGTTGCAACTTGTATTGTTGGAAGTGACAGCAATGAGCTAAAATATTTGGTAGCGCGTAGTCACGGGATGTTGTACATCGACTGTAGCAGGTTCCAAGCCATTTTATAATTTTCGCCGGTTGTTGATAACCGTTGCGCTGCACTTTTCTGCAGGTGCGACTTAAGATAAGATAAATATATAAGATAAATATATCGTTAAATGAACTCCAATTTTCGTAGTCTCCAACGATATCAACGCCCGACCGGTCACAACCGTCATCGCTCATCAGTCATGATTTTGATATACCAAAAAACATTGAAATGAACTTAAATTCAGGTGAGCCACAAGTCAACAATACCTCCCAAGGATCCGGCTCGAAGGACCATGTAAAATCAAGCCTTTACTTTGATTTAGAATTATAAATTAATTAATGCGTAACGTTTTAACTATTTATTTTTACTACCACTTTATTAAATTGTTTTCAGTTTATATACAAAGTTGATACAATAACAGCGCTATACTGCTGATATTGCAAGCATTTTTTTAGAACATTACAAAGAAAATGCTTAAATTATAAAAACTTGACACCTTAATTAATCTATAAAACTAATGTATGATTCGTTGAATGTGTCGTTATGTTAACTCTATGTGGAAATACGTGCGATTAACCCTCTATGAGGTACCATGTTGAACTTGCTTCAACACACGTTGAATGCTCAATTTAGGTAAATATTTTTTTTATTACTATTAAATATGGGAGTACCTCAGTGATCTAAGGCTATTGCTATTAATTCGGCCCAGTTTTTTTGAACCTTTAACTCTACAGAAAATCTGAATTAGATTAAACAGTTTAAAAGCCAGTGAGCTGCAGGCTTTGATGGGGTTGACAATTTTCCGAATATTTTAAAATTGGCTAGAGTTGATTTCGATTTTCAAAAAGGGAGATGATTTACATTTGAATAACTATAGACCAATTTCCCTCCTAAGCACCATATCCAAAGCTTTCGATAAACTAATAAAGCATAAATTACTGAGTTATCTCGAAAAAAATTAATTTTTATATTTTTAACAATATGGTTTCACTGCTGGTAGATCTACTGAAAAAGTTAATCTTTCTGAGCCACATATATACAACTAAGAATAATTCCCAAAAACCATCAGCCCTATACGTAGGGTAATATATACCCAAAGCTTTCAATATTCTACAGCCTTTAGAATATTGCCCAATTTCTACTCTACTAACATAACTGTATAATAGACTGGTTGGATCAATACTAATAGACGGAATATCCAGTTGGATTTTTTAATCATAGTAATAGTTAGAGCGAAAATATGAGAAGTCCAAATAGTTTTGCCGGTATATTCGGTGCAATATAGCGAAAAATTCAGGAGGATCTGAATATGGAACCGTATTTTTTCACACAGTGTCTAAAAAGATTAAGATTATTAATGCTGAGCAAAACCATAAATTGCTGCGGCAGTTGAAGGTTCCAGCTTTTTTTAGCTAAGCTTGAGTATAAACAACTCTCTGATCATGAGATATCAGGAAACCATTTTAAAATTTTAAGAAATAGATCTTAGTTTCAGAAAGCTCAAAAACAATTTAAAAGGTAAAAACGATTAAAGTTCCTACATTGAGCGAAAATTTCAGTCTTTCGTTAATTCAAAAAGGATGGTATATCTGGTTATCCTTGTACCATGTTTTTGGGTGATAACTTCTCCAGTTCAATTAATAATCCTGCTAATCTGTTTGCATCATTCTTTCAGTCCAATTTTTCAAGCCCAGTTAACTTAGAAAGACATGTGTCTCCGGTAAACGTTAATAGCGATTGCTTTGGTTTTTTGGAACTGGCAGTTAAATGTCTAAGTAAACTTAAGATTAATTATTCATCTGGTTCTTTTGGTTTACCAGCGATTGAATGTGCTCATTCTCTGGCTTTTCTTCTGAAGTTAATTTTTGATTGGTTTTGTATACTGGCTATTTTTTTAAATGCTGTTAAACTGCTAATATCTCTATTTCATCTGCAGTTGCGAAATTCTTTAAATGTCTGGTTCGTGATATAATGTTTAATCTATTCAAAAATAAATTTATTCCACAGCAACACAGCCTCTTTTCAGGTCATTCAACTGCAACTAATTTCATGGAATTTATTGGGTTCTTTCTCTTTTGAACCGATTTTAAAAAGCGTTTGACAGAATTTCTTATGAAATTCTAATGTCTAACCTGCATCTGATTGGTGTTCACCCTCGTCTGCTACTTTGGATTAAATCTTATTTATCTGACCGGGTCCAGTCGGTAAAACGATAGATTTTTTATTCATAATAAATCAATCATAAACATATCGACTCCATAAAATCCAAAACAGATTTATGCGAGATATTTAAAGAGCAGAAAATAATATGGAAGAATTTTTGGAAGGTTTCCAAGAGTAAGGATAAATAAAATGGACTTTCATTGACAAAGTTTAAAAAGAGCGTTTTGGCGGGAAGTTTGAAAATGTAGAAATTTAGAAGCTTACTATTTTTTTATATTTTTTGTTAAATCTTGTTTAGTTACCTTTAAAACACTCATTTGTGAGCCAAAGATACAATATTGTGTCGGTTAACGGTTAACCCAACTATGGCTACAAGTAAAATTTGACTTGCCTATTGTTTTAACGATTTTATAAATTTTTACTTATAAAATTGGTCCGGAAATTAGAAGATGATTTCGTGCATTGAACCAGTCGAGCCGTAGCTTATCAATATCTTCGTGTTCTGGGTTTCTTATATTTTTGATTTTTATAGGATTAACTTGTTTTTTTGAATTGAATGAAATTTCTATTCAATTGCCTTATCAATGCAAGCCAGAAGTGAATTATTTAAAATCTCACGAGAGCAAGTCAAATGGAAATAGAGCGGACACTACAGTATATAATCAGTAAAAATAATCAAAAATCTGCTTGTATAGTTTTGAGTGCTACCAGTGTTTTAGAATCAGTTTCGTTAATTCTTGGCATTTTATACGATTTTTTCTTCAAAATCAACGAACTTTCACTGATTATTCTCCGAAATAATCACACTTGAGTAATAATCCTCCTCTTCTGAAATTTGTCAGATGCCAAATAAAAAAAAATGATTCCGGCCTATACCGTTTTTAATTTTTAATTTTATTAGTTGCAATTTCATCCAAATACATCCGTACAGTGATGTTTCTGGCTACCAACTAATTCTATTTCTTTTTTGTTTTTGTATTTTTTATACACAGTCAGGATAAAGTTTATGACATTATATCGTGTACAAGTATATAGAATGTTAACATAATGGTGTACATTACTCGATCATAATATTCATATTTTGTGGAAACCAGTTCTGCATTTTAATATACTTAGCTGTTACGGTGGTATGGTTGGAAATTTTATTATTATTTTTTAAACCAACACTATTGCGTATATATACAATTGTTAATTTTTTTATTTTTCATAATAACCTGTTTTTTGGTGATGATAATATGCTTTTACACCTATCCCTCGCTTAACGAGATTAATTCGTTCATAAAAAGTTTGTAAATTAAAATTTCGTAAAACGAAATTTCGTAAAATGAAATTCAAAAAGGTAAAATATTTATGTAAAATAATTTCGTAAATCGACATTTTATTACGTAAACCAAAATGTTGGTTTAATTTTGAAATTAATTAGCGAAATTTCGTTAAAATTAATTAGAGTTTTCGTTAAGCGAGGGATAGGTGTATTATATCTGCTCGGTGTATTGTTATTATCGGATTTCAATTTTTCATACTAAAGCCAAATTTAAATGTAATTGTAATTGTTTTATTGTTTTGTTATTTTGTTTACCTAATCGCATGTAGCAAAACCAACACAAATGTATATACAAGCCATGAAGTTGCGATACTCATGCCAAAAAGTGACTACTATACCTAAGTATAAGTGTTGTGACGTAGTATAATTTGTATATACTTTTATTATATGCTTTGATGTAAATAAAAAATGAATACGAATGATGGAACAACAGTATGTTGCGCTCTTTATGACAAAGCAAAAAACAAATTTATTATTTAACGAGAGAGAGAGAAGTATTGTTATTATTATTTACTTCATTATATACTATACTATATACTATGAATTTAGAGCAGAATGGACAGTGCAAAATATAATTTTTGTTTCGTTTTTTTTGTAGAAATGTTATGTACTTTGAATTTAGAGGAGTATGGACAGTGCGAAATATAATTTTTTGTTTCGATTTTTACTGTAGTCAAATTCACTAACACATACACCAAATAGTAGTCATAATATGTTTTACTTAAGCAAGCTTCATGGCTTGTATAATATACAATAGTGTTGGTTTTGCATGTAGTGATATATATTGCGTATCTTTTTCTGTGGTGGTAGTATTAATATTGTGGTATTTTATTTTGTATTCATGCGATTTATATGTATAGTGATTTAAATTTTGCGTACATACCGAAAGTTATACATTTTTTTTACATTTTTTATGTTAACTTTTATGATTCGCTAGAACTACTAATGCACTCTTGTTAAATATATATAGAAAAAAAAATTGTACGTATTTCAGTGCAGTCTGCAGGTTATACTATAGTATCAATTCTTCGAATCATCGTTTCAAATCCATCTTGGGCATATCGAGTCGATAGCGATTCCGCAAACTCCACAGCGCACGGTAGCTGGCGGCTGTGGTGTGGTAGGCCTTCTTCACTGGCCTCCACACAACAGCTACCAGTGGCCGTCAGCTGGGGAGTTTGCGGAATCGTTATTGGCTCGATACGCATTTAAGATGGTATTGGAAGATGATACTCGTTGTTTGGTACTTTGAGTATAGCAGACTGTACTTTTTTGTTTAATTAATTTATCATATACATGTATTCTTTAAAACAATTCACTTAACTTTTGCTGAAAATTACTAAGGTTCCCAACTTTATTTGACTATCACGAGTGTGTAATTTTTAGACTTTTTGAGTAATATTATATAGATACTTAAATGTCCAGATAGCTTAACATGTAGCAGATTTGTTTATGCTATATATTTGTGTATTTATTTCGTTATATGGTCGTTCGGCGAACGTATTTTAAATAATGTTATTGACAACGAAACATATCGATGGTTTTCGATTTATTTTTAATCATAGTTTTCATCTGTAAGCAGTAATTGCCATCTGCTCAAATAATATATCTCTACATGTAGCAGGTTTGTTTGTGCTATATACAGTTATACGTTTATAACTATTAGCGCAATATAAAAAAACGGATGATTTCGTTTTATTCTGATTTGTATATTGCCCAAACACAGAAAAATATGAATGTGCACCAAATATGAAGAGTCACCCGGTTTGACTTTCATTTGTCCGCTGCACAAAATATGAAATTATGTTTTGTTGTTGTATGAAGAGTGGATTTACAAAATAAAAATAATTTTAATATAGGTGACAGAGTAGACAATAAGATTGAATGATTTTGTTGCATAACACAATTGCAATGATGTTGACGTAAATAGGTTACTGATTTTATCATTTTATTGTCATATTATTATATTTTATATATTATATTTTTTTATATATTATATATGTATATATATATATATATATATATATATATATATATATATATATATATATATATATATATATATATATATATATATAATATATATATATATATATATATATATATATATATATATATATATATATATATATAATATGTATATATATATATATAAATATATATATTATATATATATATATATATATATATATATATATATATATATATATATATATATATATATATATTATATATATATATATATATATATATATATATATATATATATATATATATATATATGTACATATATGTATATATGTTTTTTTTTAATTAAAAATGTAACTACCCATTATTAACTACCCTTGTCCTAAGCGTCGCTTTCTCTACTGAATTAGCCCAAATTGGTGCGCCATACATCAGCATAGATGTTACAACGTTAGCAAGCAGCATTATTTTGCTCATTCGCGCTCCTCTTGTATTCGGCATTATTCGTTCATGCCGCGCTTACTTTGCTTGCTCTCTCGCTGGAGGTAACGAGCAAGCAGCATTCTTGTGTTTTATAGGCTTGCTTCATGTGTCTTATAGGACAACCTGGTACTTCCCAAGTACTTCTAGGATAGTTGAGTGACTATTCTTTGTGTACCAACTTCTAGAGTTATGTTCTCCACTATTTTCCTGCTAGTGATTACGACAGCCTCTGTTTTGTGTTCTGCCAGCTGTAGACCAGCAGACTCTAACCACTGTTAAATGCAGATTTCAACGATCTCCTCCCTTTGTTTTGCTACAACTACAATCGCAATGTCGTCTGCGAAACCAACGCGTAGGGCCTAGCACTGATCCTTGGGACACTCCACCAGTTACTCCGTATGTTTTCGTTCCATTTTCTGTCTCATACCTCAGGATCCTCTGATTAAAATAGCTCGCAATTATTCTCAGTATGTATTTAGGTACATTCATCCGGGTAAGTGCATCAAATTTGCATCTCCAGTTTGCCATGTTAAATGCATTCTTCACGTCCAATGTCACTACGGCACAGTATTTTTTGCTACCACGCAACCATCTAGGACCAGATGTCGCCTCTTGTGCCATATCTACCGTTTACCACATATTTAATCGCGTCCACAATCGCGAGCGTGCTTTGCGAAAACCATATTGTTGTTCTGCTAAGTTTCCTGCCCTAGCGATAGCTGCCTGCAACCGATTACAAATAATTCTCTTCAATATCTTGCCTGCCGATATTGAATCCAATAAGCAGATTGGACGATAAAAAGAGGGCTCTTCTGGAGATTTGTCTCCTTTTGGCAATAACACTAGTCTCTGTTCCTTCCATTTATTAGGGAAGATTCCTTCCATTAAGCACCCCGTGTACACCTCAATGAAAAAATCTGTATATCTTCGAGCTTATGTTCAGAACGTTGTCCGGGCCTGGAGCTTGCTTTTAGAACCTCCTTCTCAGTGACTGGTGCAATAACATCCTCCTTGTTCTCTGATACTTCCAGCACACTTTCGGGTTGTTGCAGGAATAGGTGATTCACTATGTTACACAACAACATTACTGGACAAGTAAGCAAGTGGGAGTAGTAGTGTGATTATTTCGAAATTTCTTCATCACAGATAGGTAAGGTCTACCCCAGGAATAACGGTTGACTTCCTTTCGAAAACACTTTTGCTTACTTTGTTTGATGGCGCGCTTGAGTTCCGTTCTAGCTTCACAGTACCGTTGCCGCAGATTAGGGTTTTCGACGCGTCTGGCTCGTTGGCATTGCCTTCTTGCTCTGAGACATTTCCTTCGCAATTCCGAAATCTCTTCACATCACCAGAAAACAGGCTTTCGGCGGTTATGCATTATCCTCCTGGGCATTACTGCATTACAGACAGCATGGCATCCTCCATCATAAAGAGGAAGATGTCCTCATCGAACGCTTTTGCCTTCTAAACAGTTGGTTGGTTGTTATATTGAACTGGGTTCCTTTGCGGACTATGAGTTCATACACAATAGGTTGATGATCGCTGTGGGTGTACATGTCACTAACTCTCTAGATCTAAGAAAGATCCAGCTGGAATATATGACGGTTTAAGAAAATGTATTAAGGACATTTTATATAATCGTCTAGCCATTTTTTAAGTCTTATATACCTCTTGTATTTTGTGACGAATTATTCCAGTTAAAGCTTCTTGCATTTAAATCTCCTGCAAGTACGAAGATTTTGAAGATTCAGAGAATTCTGAATTTCTTCCCAATCTTTTATAAATTTTTCATTAGTATTACATGGTGCGTATAGAGAACCTATGATTAGTTTGTCATTACGGTTATTTAAATTTAGTTCGATAAAAGTACATTCAATGCAAGTTAAAGTTTGATTTAAGCAGTTTTGAGTGGTATATCTTATGG